>JAPYZI010000199.1:0-75005 GCA_030523105.1 Ophioninae sp. A BG-2022a | reverse complement strand
CTGTACAAGGGTGTGAAGAAAAAAGAAAAAAAAAAGAAAACAAAAAGAAAAGACGAGAGGTTGTCCCTTTGCACGATCCACGCGAAAAGGTTTGACCGAGTTTCGCGTGGCCTCGGAGGAGACGATTCGAGGCTCTCGTCCTAGCGAGTACTCTTATTCTTCCACGGCATCCTATCGAGAGTCAACGACGATATTGACAATGCCCTCGAATGCACGTCGAAATGTGGGTCAATTTTTCTTTCTCTTTTACGCCCGCGAGCCAACAAACCAATTTTCCTTCCTTGCATGCACTCGAGCCGCTACTTTGACCTCGACGTTTGAACCTTCTTATCGCAAGAGGACCGTCCAAGATCCTTCAACCTATTCCGTATGCAAAATAGCTTTTCTTTGAACCAATTTAACTTTCTTTCGTTTGTTATCATATCGTGGACCGTCGTTGATACCCGCCAAATTTATTTTCGTACTTGGACTTTTTCTTGTATTTGAAGGAACGCCTTATCGTGTATCGCGGGGTAGACGGTTTCTTTGCTAAAGAGGAGCTACTTTTAACAAAAACGGTGTATATACTTTTTTTCAGTCAATACTCAACGAAATTCCATGATGTTTTTCGTTTTTATCGATTTAACTAGAAGTTCAAAAGTTATGTCGATTTAGCTGCTGACAAGAATCTTGAAGTTTCACGGCAATGCAAAAAATAACACTGATTTTTTATCGCGTTATTTTTTTTCATGGACATCTTATGGTATTATATGTTTCAATTTTGACCCAAATATACGGTTTATTTTTGATGATTATGTTTCCGACGATCGAACAATTGGACATGAAGAAAAATTAGCGGTTTAACAATTTATCAGAAAAGCAACGATCAATTGCGAAACGTCCGTTCGTAAGTGATCGCTATTTTTTAATCCTTGCCCGAGGAAAAAAAGAACAAAACTTTTTTATTCCGTCATTTGAAAAATGTTGAAACATAAATCGAACACTTTGACAACTGATTGGTAAAACAACGATCAATAATTGGTTAAACCTCCACTGCGGAAATTGCGGAAATGTAATTGCAGCGGCAAACGTTACACCGATAATGGAATTAATCTTGAACGTCAAGGTGATTAAGCGAAGCGTGGTTGAGCGGACGGTCGATCCTTTGAAAGTGATGAAAGCCGCTAAGTGCGATATGCGATCAAACAATTTTAGCATTTTTACTGTGAAATCCTTACCAAATTAGATATCCAACACCACGGCGAATAAACAACTTAATTACGCCGTTAGAACCTCTCCGTTTCATGATACCACTTGCGAGTAACCGCCAATTGTAATTAGTGGCTGCAACACCGAGAACGTTGTCTTCAGTTCGGATATATGGTGATTTACCTTCTTATTTCTTTTCCTTCTCCATCGCTCGTTTCACAAATGTTACTTTATTATTAATATTATTTCTGTCGTTGTTAACGCTTTTCTAAATGGACCGTTGTGAAAGAAATGGAAAAATCGTCGATTTGCCAGTCTAGATCGTGTCATACGTGCTTAACGTTACGAAAAGCTAATTAGGTTATTAAAAAAGCTACAAAATTTAGTTTTTCTTTTTCAATAATAATTGAAATCAAATTCGACGATATTGGTAGGTGCTTGACTGAGCTTTTGTCAATTTTATTACATCTGTTCTATGTGACCAACAAAAAGATTTTTTGAATTTTGAAATTCCGATTGATACCTTTGGATCTCCTTATTAATACCAATAATTATCCAAAAACTAAATATACATTGAGTTCTCGTGTAAGCCACTAGGCAACCACATCGGATTACTGATTTTAGTATTATTAATATTTTATTTCCTTTTTTGCATTTGTTATCCTTTTTAATTTATAATTATCATTATTGCCTTTATTGTATGACTGTTAATTATAATAAAAGCCGGTATTTTTTCCTCTTTGATAATTCGTGTTATTATTTTTTTATTACCGTGCTCGATTTTCGTGATATCCATTCTTTTTATTTCGAAGGGTTCGGAACTGCACAATGCGCTGCAATGCACAGTACACTTCAAGGCTGCTCAATCGAGCAATCAATCTTCGTCCAAACATGATGCGTATTATCTTTCCGCATTTATGGGGTAACAAGTGGATTGATGACTATCGATCGATATTTCAACCATCGTACTCATGAGAATTTCGATTGAATTCCAGTGCTTTTTTCAACAACGAATTCATCCCTTTGTTCAACGATATTTCGAAATAACTCGATTCATTAGTAGTTGATTCGAGAATTTTATAATTGCACACGTGTGTTAGTTGTGAAGCGGGCGAAGAGAGAAGCTCGGTATTACAGCAAAATTAGCTCTCCACGGGGGCGCGATCATATTGAATCTCGTCCTGGTAAATCCGCAATAATACACTTGATAATCCACAATACTCACGTAGCCCGAATGAGACTCGAATTGATTTCGCCTGATCGTATAAAAACATCGAGTAATTTTGAGCCAAAAAAAAGTGATTTTTATCTCCGAGCGTTGTTCGATCTTTTCAAAAAATTCTTCCGCTAAATCCTCTCGATCAATTCTCATTCGGTGAATTTTTCTCGAATTCACTCGTCACTTTCCCTTGCTTTTCTCAAACGGGAGACAAATCGTTTCTCTTTGACAAATCGTTGTAACGTGACGCTGAAGGAAATTTTCACAAAGGGCGCGACGAGGCTTCGTCGCACATAGTGCCCGTTAGAAAAAAAAAAAACAAAATGAAAGTGGGTACACAAACGAACGGTTATGCACACATATCGCGTACACTAACAATGGGGACCATCTCCGTCTTCTGAAAAGTTTTACCAGCCGCACACGTGCTTTTCGTTACTTTTCGTTTCTTTTTGTTTCTTTTTTTTTTTTTCTTTTTTTCGTTTCTCTCAACCTCGGCAAACTGCCGTATTCGTTTGTCATCGGCCTTTTTAACCTCTCACGTTTTTTTTCTTCTTCTCCGCTACCTCTGTTCCACTTTATCTTGCTCCGTGGTGTATTCTTTTTTTCCTCTAATTTTTCCTTGTCGTTTCATTCTCGAGTAGAGCCAGATAAAGGGAGGGGGGGGGGGGGCTGATGCAAAACGAGAGATGGGAAGGGGCACGGAGTCGACCAAGGGCCAAAGCAGCTACGCAGAGATGAAGAGAAAGCACGGGAACAAAAGACCGCGTGTTCTCCTCGAGAATATACGCGAATCCTCTGATGTTGCACCCAGAAAAAAATCTACATACACATATATGTCACCGCTGAAACCATTTCGCTTTGAACGCGGTTTTCCTCGTAAAAACTGGGTCCGAGGACACTACCGAGTGTCCTCGTTACAACTAGTTATTCCTAGTGAAAACCAAAATCTGCTGACTAGTGAATTCGAGTGTCGGTTGAAACCTATTATGTGAGAGAAAAATGGCTTTTAACAGCGAAAAGGATGAGGGCATGAAACACGAGGGACAAATTCAGCATCAGTAAAGCTTAATTATCCCTAGAAAAAAATTACTCGTAACAAGGACGTTCGGTGGAAACCATTTTTTACCAGGAGAAACGGGTTTTAATTAAAAGCGAGTTTCAATAGTAAAATAGATACTTCGGACTCAGTTTTGTTAATTTGATAACGGCCGGTGCACGCACGCTTGCAAGCGATTCCCAAATGTTGTCCCAAAGCTAATCATTCATTGAGGTTTTGGAGGCCTCTGAACCGAGTTCCACAAAAATATCTAATTACGCGTCTTTATTTATCCGAACGTGATTTTGGCGACGGTTCCCCAAGCGTTTGTGCGATATTGAGACCGGAGACGATCTTCAACCGAGAGAACGGTCCTCGAAATCGTCTGTCCTTAGAATCGTCGTTCATCTTATATACACACGAAAGAGCAGCGCAGCTCCATCGGAGGACGATGTTCGCTCGCAGACTCGGTCCTTTAACGGGCAACGAGCCGTATTTATGGCGCTAATGAAATTCCATTTCCGCTTTCCCATTCATTAAAGTGGCTGTACAACCGCGATTCCTACCCCACGCCCGACTCTCTTAACCAACGCATCTTTTTTTGTTCTTTTTTTTTTCGCTAATACCTCGTCGTTGGATGCTGAAACGAATAAAGCACATTTGCGAAAAGAGGACGTGAAAAGGGGAGGAGGTTATGAAAACTTACGTCCTCTCGCGTATTTTCGCGAGTGCGCTCAAGAGACTCCAACTTTAATGAACGATCACGCCGACAACAGTGGCAAAAGAGAGCGAAACTTTCGATCGTTTATTTTCTTTTTTTCATTCCTGATTCTTTCGGCCCAAAGGCGGGTGGCTCTTTCCGAGAATGTAGAGAATCTCGAGATTTTTCGTAATCCTTTTTTCACTCTTTTCTTCTATCCTTCTTCCATTTGAGAATCGGGATCCCGACTCGTGATTTTTTCGTGCCAGGAAGAGAAGAAACAAAAGCGAGCGCGCGGGAGAATTCGTTTATTCGAGGAAATTTTTTTCGCATTGAATATCTTATAATTGGAAGGCGACTGGGATATTGATGAGTTTTTTGTTTGAGAATGTGAAGAAAGAAAAAAAAAAGCTTGCTGCCTTCGTGCGGCCCGTTTATTTATTATTTGTGTGCCTCGAAGCGCAAAGGGTTCGAATATGTCTGCAGTCGTTTCTCTCTCTCTCTCTCTCTCTCTCTTTCTGCCTCTCGCTTGCTCTCTTTCGCTTCTCCTCTCTACTCTTGAAATTGCAAACACACTGGCAACCATGAGACCGCTACAGCTCGAGGCTAAATGAATATATTTACGTATATAGCTATATATTGAATTATATACTCGGTATGTCCCATGAGGAGAATAAAAAGTAAAAATGAAAAAAAAAAAAACAGACACCCCGTATACAGGGTAACTCGAAAAGCAACGTGGAAAGAAATACTATGAAATCTCGTATCAGTGGGATTGAAATATATTTTTCTTTTTTCATTTCTCCTTTTCGATAAATGCGGGATCGTAATTTGCAGATATTTCGTGTACTCCTAAATTGAGAATCATCACGGTTGTTCAAGTCTCGCAGCTGATAAAATTAATTACGTTTAAAATAGCTTAGAAAAGAATGGCAACAATAACTTCTGGATATTTTCGTTTATAGTGAATATTACAAAAATTAATGTCATTTGTATTAGATTAGAAAATAAGTTTACTCCGCAAAAAAAAAAAAAAAAAAAAACAGCATTCTCCGGGACGAAAATAAGTGAATTTCGGGAGTTGTTGTTTCTTCGGGATAGCTCGTTGATGATTTTCGAAGATCGAAGGTTCTCGAATACCAAGTTTACAGGAGACTCCCTCGATACCTAATATTTCGCTGTTTACGTTGATAACAACATTGATGCTTAACATCCACATGAGGAGCATCAAACACTTACAGCTTCAAACATCACATTGGCACTACTCAATCCAATGAATTAATTGTAATATCACAGTTCATCTCAATGGAACTTCATCCTCAAGGTATCGCGATTAATACTTTTACGCGATGGGACTCGAGTCGTAATTCTTCCGCGGCAAGACCTCACTACCAAGAGTTTCATCACTTTACTCGGTGCGAAATAATAAAACTGAAAGATTCGTCTTGACAGCAGACGTGAGGGAGTAGAATGGAAGGTAGAATACAGGGCCCCCCCCCCCCCCCCCCCGCCATCGCGCTTTCTCTCTGTACTTGCGCTGGATCTGCTTGTGGTTTCACGCATCCATAAAAGCTAAACTCGTCTATTTTAAATTTAAGAATGATGGTTTTCTTCATAAGTCTTTGAAATTAATATAGGTAGTTGCAAAATGACTCATTGTTACTTTGTACTCACAAATTGTATTATTATTATTATTTCATTCATATATTTATCGGCTTGTTTCATCAGTGCTTTTCAACGTGACCGATAATTTGCATCCCATTTTACAGCCCCGTCTTGCGTGCACAACCAACTTTTCCGTCTGTACCGTTTTCACGATGACGTATCTGCTATGGGCACAGGGAAACTGCGTAAAACGTATACGGCTGTAAAAGGTCCCAAGTTTGACGTTCCGTCCCGAAACTAATCGTCGAAAAACAATCCGGAACGTCGAATAAAATATTTCGCGAGACAACCGGTTTTATTAGTTTATGTACGGTAGAAACCACTTATAACGACACTGTTGAAAATTACATATCGGAAATTACGACGAAAACGCGAAGGCCGCGATAACCGGTTTTCACTGTAAATGTATCGCTTGCAACGGCTATCAGTGATAACGTCGATTCCGCGTGACCCCTTCAGTGTCGTTACAAATGGTTCATACTGCGTTACGTTTTATCTACATTTTTATTATTTTTTTGCCTCATACCCCTCGTTTTCTATTTTCTACTTCTTTGTCCATTCGTATTTCATCACGCGTATGCATTGATTCGCCTGCAGAAGAGTTTTCAGTTTTTTACGGTGTATGTGATGCGCAAATTATTAACATCCTGTTTTACAAGGACGTACATTCAATAAGGTCCCAGCGAAACCCTAATAACGGCACTTCCGGTCGTGTCGTGTCTCCATAAAAAAAACTACGTCCTCCATTGACTCGAAGGGCTCGAGTTTGCATTTTTGTTGTGAAAAAACTGTACCATCAGTGAAGCTTAAATTTTCATAAAAGATGCATTATTGAATCGTCAACGTTACAAAAAACATTCAAATATAAAAGTTACATTTTTTGCTGACAATTGTACGGCCATAAGATTTCATCGAAAGCGCAAATAAATCATTTTCAGCATCATCGTCTCTTTCTCTCTCTCTCTCTATCTATCTATACATCGCTTCCACTTTTATTCTCCCAACTGAACCCTCACTGGTGCACGGATACTTGTCCATAGAAAGTACATACACACCGGGTAATCCACGGTGTATATAACGAGAGATCGCAACGAGAAGGCTCGGGCCACTTTCGTCCGCTCGAAGGGCTTCCCGACTGTGGGGCCCTTCTGATTCTCTGATGCGCCAGAGAACCTTTCCTGCTCACGAGTGTATGAGTATACTCACAGACATACGACGGGAATAAACTGTCCCGAGAGCCCGGAAGTATGGCGTGTACCGCGACCCAATTTGTGGGCAAAAAGCTTTTAGCAGGACGAGACTGTCCGATCGCGAAGCTACGCGAGATTCCCTCCGTGACCTATTGTCGGAGCACGCCGCGACGCGGAAAATTACATATCAAAAGCTAGCCCAATGGCATCGACATTCGATATAAAAGGAAAATGGGAGCCGGAAAAACTGTCAGGATTGGAAAAAATCATGGCTTCGAAAAGTGATACGTATAGTTTTTATATATCACACGTATATTTCGTTTAGTTTATGATTCATTCGGAACTAATTGAAAGACAACGAAAATAAGTGAAAAAAAAATCAAAGTGAAAGAAAAAATAGTCGCCAACGTTTTTTAAAAGAACGGAGTAGAATTGTTGCGAGAATGACTAAAGAAAATAGGGGAGCAACGAAATGAGTAAGTAAAGAGACGGCATTTGAAATCGAAAACAGGAAATAACTGACAAGGACTTAAGAAAGGGAAATACAAGAGCGAAGCCTTCAATATCGTTCAATAGTCTAGTGAACAGAGATAAAAATAAAGAAATAGCTGAAAAGGAGTTTGAAGGGGAAAAGGGAAAGAGCAAATTAAAAGATAATCGTATAAAAACGATAAAACACCCCAAGAATTTAAAGATAGAAAAAAGGTATTGGCTGAATTAAAAGAGAGAATATTTTAAAAAATAGTTGCTAGAAGGATATTTCAAATTAGAAAACTTCATTTAAGCAACTATTGTTTTTGCATCTTATTAAAACCAAACACAGTACGGGGTAGCTTGAGTCGGCTATTGCCGCAACAAGGGAGGTTACCTTCGAAAGAAGTGAAATACGTGGGAAAACAAGAGGAAAATGAAAAAGAAAGAAGGAAACGTAAAACCTCGCAAGGATGTGCACGGAATAAAGAGGAAATAAAAAATATGAACAATATATTAAACGTAAAAAGAGCAAATGTAAAAATGCCAGCAAAGGTGTAAACGTAACAAATGGGTAATCATTTTATCGCAAAAAAAAAAAATTTTTTGTGTGACGCAAGAGTTTTTGGATGAAAAATGTTTGGCGCTCAGAATTAGTGGCGAACCGTGAGCACGTAGAATTACGTGAAATCGGGAAGCTCAAATATTTGAAAAGAAATCGAGCGTACGTGAAAGAGCAGCCGAGATAAAGAAGAAGAGACGAGCAAACAGAAATCCAGAAGGAAGAAAGGAGGTAGAACGAATAAGAGTCACGATCTCTCGGGGTGTTGCTCTCGGAATTAACGGCCGCGATGCTCATCGTCGTATCAACGCGAAGCACATAACGGCGCAATGATCATCGAGCGGTCACTAGGTACGCGTACGAAGATATTAAACTGCACGTGTATAATTGTGCTAACGCGAATAAAACTACGAGAATTACGACGGAGGTGAATCTTCCGCTCGATGAATTCCTCAAATGTGAACATTTAAGTACACACCGAGTGGTGAGGATTATCGGCGTAGGCTCAATGAAGAACTTTGGATAACGTAAGTTAAACAAATATTTTTTTTTTTAATTTAACAAGTTTTCATTGCATTCCGATGACGCAAGTTAGAACTTCACCTGGTGTCAGTTTCGAAGCTTTTTGTATTATAACGAAAGATCGTGGCTTCTCAATGTTTCGCATTGACCAACTGGCAAACGAAAAAAAAGTCTGATCTTTCCTTTGTTCGAATATAAATTGGATAATTTAATGAATTGTCCGTACGATATTCCTGTTATTATTAATACGAGTTATATTATTATTATTATTCCTTAATTTTCCGAGATGCAAAGTTTATTCTTGTGCGTTTCCATGTTTCTCTCAAGGCTTGTCGGTCCAAGCCTTGTCCATCCACCCGGAGTCTGCAAATTATGTGTATTATCGATTCACATCCATAACGGGATACAATAAAAAAATGAGTGAAAAGAATTATTCGCGATAAAAATAAAGCTCAGATAAATTAATAGAATTGTACGGAAAACGCGATGATACCCGAGAGGGCTTTTGTACGACACAGTAAGTTCGATCGATCTTTCAGGACAGAACGATTTCCATGACCGGAAGGCTAAAAAAAAAAACGCAAAAAAAGTGCAAAAAGCGTCTCCAGGTGAATCGACGATTGTTCATGATATCTAGTTTATCATTGAACCGCGAGTCGTAGTACCACTATTTATAAAGACCAAGGAATAATCCTCTCGTTAACTTAATAACTTGTTACTCAAATTGGCAGAATTTCTCGAAAGACACGAGATGGCGAATGAAAAAGGAAGGGGAAGGGAGAGAGATAGGAATTCAGAGAATGGTTTCGGTGTGAATAACTTCCGGTGTCAAGGACCGTTGATAGCGATGGTGGGGACACAGCGATGGCCTAAAACAACCCGGAGCTACGTGCTATATATACGTCGTATAGTTGGTGCTATATGGACGAGGGAACGGTCGATAATTCCGTGAGGTACTCCTCCGCCGAATGTAGAGGTAGGTTAGCGCCTCTCGTGTCTCTCGGAGATGGTATGTGCCCTGAAGAGCATACCGGATGTTCCTCTCAGCTCCCCCCCCCCTCTCTTTCTTTCTCTCTCTCTCTCTCTCTCTCTGCTGCTGCTGCTGCTGCATTGATTACATCCCTCTCTCAGTCTCCCTCACTTTCTATCTCGTGCATAAATTATCCTGTACATCCATATGAATTATTTAAAGAGAGGATAGCGCGGAGCTCGTTACTTTTGGAAATCTTTAAGAACTAATTTATGTTACCAGTTACTTACATTAGTCGTTTTGGGTACTTCATTATGAGAGCTGACCTACAATTCAGGAATTTCCGCTTTTACGCTAATGATATTTTAAATATTATAATTAATTATTATTCATTAGTATTATCATTCGTTATAATTTATCAATATGATCTTTTTTTTTTTAAATCATTGTCTCTTTATTGCCTGTTCGAGCCTTACGGGTTTTTACATTTACTCCTTTCCTTCCTTTTTTTCTCCGTTTTACCAACTTTTCCTCCATTTTTCTGATTATGCCCTTTTTTTCGAAGCTAACCTGTCTCGAAGCTAAGCCCCTGTTGCGGCGACGGTCGAATCAAGCTACGCTATGCCGCATTTGCCGTGGGCACGGCAAAACTGTGGAAAGGCAACACCGGTGCAGACGACCCTGTATTCTCCTGATTCCTCGGAATGCACACCTTTTGTTAAAGCATGTCTGCTGATTGGTCGATGCGCCAGCACGGCGAAGCGGTCACCTCTCTCAGTATCAGTCGGCGTCAGTCTATTCCTAATCGTTATTATGTATAAATAATATTATTAACCCCGCTCTAAAGATATTCGTAAATGGATATTTTCAATGTTCACCCGCAATCTCTTAGTATATTTCAGTCGTTTTATCACGGCGTTTCGGCCGACCAAAGAAACAAGCATCGGTTATAAACTTTTAGAAAACGATACGATTCGGTTGATGCTTACAACGGATGTTCAAAATCGAATTATCTACAGATAAATCCAAGAATGCTTTGTTTTGATGAAATTTCTCGGACTTTGTTCTTTCTTCCAAAAGCGTGTTTTACAAATCCCTTGCGTATCTGCTGTAACGAATAAAAAGTAGATTTTACGTCATTTTTGACGTTCCAAAATTTGCACGGAGATTCAGACGTTACTTTCGAAGGGTTAACGAGTTCGACTCGAACGAACTACGCAGCGACGTTTTAATGAGTCACTAATAAACGAAAATCGCGCAACCGCGAATTTCCCGCGTTACGAATAATATAAATGCACGAACGTCACGAACTAACGATCCACCGTGGTGGATCAATGGAGATCGCGGGGATAGCAGCAATTCTTTCAATGGTGGGTTTGCGTTCGAAGGAGAAATAAGAGAGAGAGAGAGAGAGAGAGTGCGAGAGGGAGATAGGAAAAGGGAAATATCTGCCCTCGTGCAGCTTCACGGTCGAGAAACTACAGAGGCGTGTGCGGGTATTCGTCGAAGGTCGGCATTGCGACGGGAGTTCAAGGCGATGCGTCACGCGGAACGATCGCCGGGGACACTCGCCACCAACTTTTCTCAACTGAGAATGCAGCGAACCTTTCACTAGTGTTTTTTTCTCCTCCCGCCCAAATACGAGAATTCGGCTGCGACGAAAACTGCCATTTTCGTGGCTCTTTTTTCATAGTATAATTTCGTAAATTTCGTTTGGTAAATTCTCGGACACTGCGAGCTCGTTTGGTCGTCGCAACGTTTCCTCGCACGTTCGTCCAAGCCCCGTCGGAGGGCAAGCTGGCAATCGACCCACTTTTCGATGTTAACGAGTTAATCCTCAGGGACGCCGGATCCGCTGAGCAATATTGCGGCTTTGAAGGACCCGACTCCTCAGGGATACTCGACCACGATGAGTCGGCTTACTCGTCATCGCGCCCGGATTTGCCCGACCTTGCCCCACGCAACCTCGTCACCGTCTAAAACCTTTACTCCAAGAACGACGAGAAGCATCGAATTCCCAGTAGGCACTGGATGTTCGATGGAATTTCAGGAATTCCCTAGCCCCTCGAATATGCATCCGCGATGAATTTCCCATCGCTCCTTAACCATACGTGACACGTCCAGTGAGTCTCACCGCTAAGGGTTCAACCGACCATTTTCAATTCACATGGAAAAGTTCAAAGACACCAACTTTCACCGATTAACGTCAAACGCAGTAAAACCGTTCCCCTTTGATTTGGGTAATCAACGTTCCCTAAAGCCTATTCCGTTCAACGATTTCGTAAAACATGATGACGTTGTAACAACAAGAGCAACAACAATAGTAATATAATTCTTCGATAAGTGATTCACGCTGCATAATGAATTTCCATCATTGCTATTGTTGTTGTTTTTATTCCGTTCAACAATGAAAATCGATGATTTTCTATATTATAATCATATCGGCGTTGTCATTTCCATGACTAGCGTAATTATTAGAATTATTGAGTTTCGACAAACGGCGAGCACGTTAAGTTTCAGTGGACGGAACATTTTTCGAAAACCGTAATCAAAGGGAGGTTCTTATGAAAAAATATTAGCCGAACGGTGATGGACGCGTAAAGGAAACTTACCGGTTTTCGCGTCGGACTCGGACAGTCGTCCTTGGCTCTCTCGAAGCGTTCGAACTTGAAGCTGTTGCTGCGATACAATTCGTTGTCACTCTGTTGCCTGCGGCACAATCGTCTCGTGAAAGCGCGTGGCTTACAGGGCGCGCACTCGGTCGCCAATTCCCAGTGGAGTTTGAGCATCGCGAGCTCCGCGGTGCAGCGAGCCATCGCACAGCCGGCTCGCCTGACGCGATACTTGACGCGCTTTATCCGACCCTCGGCGGCCTTGTTGTTGCCAGGATTATGCGAGCACGGCTGGCTCGTCGTCATCGTTGTCGAGCACTCGCATGTGCGGCCGCGCGATCGACGCGACTGCTTTATCGTATGGGAGCACGGCTTCGCTTCCTCGCAATCGCAAACGGCCCCGCCGCCATCGGGCGACGCTCCGTGTACGCCACATCCGGAATTCGGAACCTCGGGACACTCGCAGAGCTTCCGAGTCTCCTTCGTGGCGTTCGCCTTCCGGGTGCCACAGTTGCCGTTCGCGGGCGACGAAGACGCCGCGGGATTTGACGGCAGGGAAAACGAACCTTGGGGACGTCGACGGGACACGAAACCGGATGAGCTGTGACGACAGGGACGCTCCGTACAGTCGCATCTGGAAATATATATATATATATTTTTTTTTTTTCAAATGATTAGCACTACGACGTGGGGATGATTCTTCGTTTGCGTTTGGAAGACGGACGTGTGATCGGGGCCTCGGGGTTGTGGGTCTCATTGCGATCGCACTTTAAACGCGATCTTCGACGCGTCGACGGCGAATTCGACGCCCGAATCCTCGGCGACGAGGCTACTGTCGGCATCTACAATTTTAGTTCCGCGACTCGCACCGCTCAAGTATCCATCGTTGGTATACAACGGAAGCTTTTTATTACCGTTTCAAGCTTCTCGTTTCAATCGTAATTCCGACATCTTCAAGTTTAAGGTAACGAACCCTAACAAGAATCGTTTGTTATGTTCCGCTGACTCTCCGGACCGAAATGTTCCAAACGGGAAAGCGAAGAAAACGAAAAAGAAATATTTACGTTGCATTCTAACGATGCGTACTTCCAACACGTCCAGGTTTTAAATTCTTGAAATACAGTCCGACAAAAGCGTGCACGAGTAAATTTTAGCTTGGTAACCGTTGGAGGGTGCTTTTAAACGCGAGTAGGTAGCGGAACTCTCCCATCAAGATGAACTCGTGCAGAAAACGATAATTGTCGGTTAACAGGTACAATCCAGTGGTAGAAAAATACGTTGAACAAAAGATTCACTTGGCGGAAAAAAAAGTTTGGATTTACGTACATTTTTCGGACGATGCTTCTTTCAAGATGGTGTTTAAGTTTGCATTATTGTTGTGCAATGAATTGTTTTTTTTTTCGTATCACGTTATATCACTCTGCACATTTAGCACAGGTAAATAGCGAAATATTTTTGAATTTTTTATGAAAACCGAAAGCATTAAAAAACTGATAAGGAAGTTTGTTGCCTCTCCAACGATGCAAACTTCAACATCATCGTTTTGGCTTCGGTCCCTCATCAATCATACCTCGACTACTCACACCAATCGCCTAATTCAGCGGACCGTTAAACATTCGATAAAGGTGCGCGAGTGAGGCAGTTTCCAGATTGTACTACGAACTTTGAAAGTACGCCTCGGATATGCCAAGCGATTATTAATAGTGGCGACGAATGGGTAGCAAATTAATGATCAAGCATCACGAATTATAACTTTCAGGATGCATCAATTTTTTTTTTAATTATTTCTCCCGAACGGTTTACTAGTTTCGCTGTGCACGTTCTTGCTAAATATTGAATTGAAGTTTTAATTTAAAACTCTTGAAAGGCTTATAAAAACTTAAAGAAATTTGTGGTCGCCCTTCAAATTGGAAATAACTACAATTGTGGATTTTAGATAGAAAATAATCGGAGACCGTTTTGCGGAAAGTGAAAGACTATAAATTTTATAGACCAACGCCAAAGAAAACCGGAAACCTTTTTATCTAGCAAAATATTCCGCTCTTCTTTGTCGTTTAATATATATATATGTAAATACGCCATGCCACTAACTGGAAAGACTGTTACGTGTTCTTTTAGCGCCCTAAATTCAAACGAGTCAGTTTTCATGATGCATATTCGCTAGTGTTTGAACCATGCAGTTAATCAATCACTTCCTATCGTGCCCAGCTGCGGCGTTGCGTTAGAACACTCGAGCAGTGCTCGTACTCAGCGACTACCGTGTGTTCGTTTATTGCGTGAATCGCTATCGTTTTGCACATGAAGAGCATGGGCAATTTTGTACTTCAGTGGCTTTTTCGAAAAGTGGTCCCCGTTTTTTATTTTTTTCCGATAAATAGCTTTGTTTTGTTTATTGATACGAAAGAAGGTTTATATTAATGTAGAATTTTTTTACTATTTTACCCAACAAATTTAAGTAAACCCAAACACGTATTACTTGTTTGAGTTTGTTCGGGCAAATTAATAAATTCATAATTGATAGAAACAACCTTTATTCCCATCAATAATATCATTATTTATAACAAAATAAAGCTATTTATCAGCAACACAAAATCGGGGAGCATTTTTCGAAAAAGACGGTAAACTACAGCATTACCAAAGCATGCAAATTAACCCAAGTATAAAATGAGTTCGTGGTCAATTTTTCCCTACGATACGAGCGATCTCCAAAAAGCAACGTGAACCGTGAAAAATAAAACAAGGCTCGAGCTCAACTGATGAAAGGCCAGTCAAACGCGTAGATAATGAAACGTTGACCGGCCTCTCGGTAAGGAGAAAACAATAAACGCATCGTCGAGAATATTTCTCGAGTCTTTGTTTACCTTCTGACTCTACGGGAGGAAGCGGGTGGCCGGGGATTCGCTGCGTGCGGACAGGGCTGAGACTCGATCGGGCAATCGCAGCTGTTTATTGGTGGCCTCGTACGTCGAACTCTAATGAGAACGGGATGTACGGGACACGGTTGAACTTGACACGCGCATACAATTGTTTGGGGACCACGAGATTTTCTCGCGGCACTCGCGCCCCCACCCCCTCGTTTTGACCGTTGATCCACGTGCAACTGACAGGGCTGCGTTGGACAACCACAGCGTCCAGATACGCCGCGACGTCCAGCGTTCTGCACACGCTTCCAGACCCGCTCCATTCAACGGCCGGCGTGCCACTGACGTTCGCTCTACTCCTCCCTCCGTCCACCCCCTAGCTGTCCCGCTTATCCCCCCCCCCCTCGCGGCGCTCGACGCCGGCTGACTCGCACGCGCCTCGATCGACCACGAGATCGCGTTGCTAGCTACCTCACACGGGAATACCAATTTTCAAATTATTTAACCGTTTCGAGATTGTGAGGTCGCCATGTTTGTTGTTCGTACCTATTTTGTGCTGGCAACAATATGGCGGACGATAGATTTCGAAGCGACAAAATTGGGATGAAAAACAGATGTCTACGATTACAGCACTCAAGAGATACTTGTGGTCATGATTTCCTTATACTCTTTCAATCTTATAACGCGTTTTTGGATTTTAGAACGCTTTCAGGATTTTTTGAAATCTATCGATTTTATAAAGTCAAATGGCATCGACGATGCATAATGCAAGCACTGTTATCATTGTTTCACTGAGTTTACCGAAAATATAAATAATCTGATTTTGTCTGACTCTCAAATCTTTTCTACTAAATATAATTCGAGCTTTTTGATATCGTATCCACGTCGATCTGAATAAATGGGAATTGTGAAATTTGCATGACGCGAACAAGTTTTCATCAAGCGTAACGGTCGAATGTCGTACAATCGTTCGAGAGCATTTCAGAATCATCCTGTTATACCTAAATATTGTTCGCATTGGCAAATTGTCTCTTACGTTTGGATGCAACGATGAATCTTCGATCTTCGGCGACGATCTGAGATGAATCATTTGGCGAATATATCAATGCGAATTTATAAGTTTGCGTTTGAAAAACGACCGTTCGATAAGACAGCCCGACTTGAACGCGCAATGGCCGACACTGGATACGCGCGCCGCATACTCTCGAACCCGAACGTTCCGGAAGTCGCAGCGATCGACGCGCCGTGGCCGCGTCGATACAAGACACTACTCGAAAGCGGGAAATTCAAAAAGCTGTCAAAGAAGTTAATAGGGCAATTTTGTTTATTCGTGATTAGCCAGAATTATTATTTCCCACAATTAACCAAAATCCTGACGCACTAAAAATGGAACCTGCAACGTATTAATCAAACGTATTTCACAGTTTTTTTTCAAATAATCAAATTTGACGAAAAACTACGTTAACTATGTGCAAATTAGTTTCGTTGAATATATTTACACATTAAATGTTCTTTTCTATTATTCAATTAATCTTCTTACTAATCTTTTAGATTGATTTATTTGTTTGTTATTATATAATTGTTCAGAAACCCAAAGAGTTAGATTTTATTTAAGTTTTCGTTGATTGTAATAATGATTTTGTTATTTATAATTATAAACGCCAACAATACTTCACAACTATTGTTTTTTTTTCCCTACAATTACACTGCTATCGGCAGGTTATCATTAACTGACAAAAAAAAAAAGATTCGAAAATACTATTAGTAATAATGAAAAAAAATCATAGGTACGAAGAAGTTAAAATTCTGCAATTGCAAAGAGGAATATCTGTGGTCGCTCGAGATCTTTGGGGACAATGATATTATTATTTACAAATACGTGAGTACAGAATTAAGATTGGTTTCTTTTTTCGGATTAACAATCAATTGGATCTAGTGTTGAGAACGGATGCGTTAAATATCTGCTGCAAAATTCGTGGTATGTCCTTAAGATCCATACAGACGAAAGCCCGACCAGCAGGCATTTTTTTCATCAGCCTGAAACAAACAAACGAGCCAAGAGTGTACCGAATTTCTGCTCGTCGAAGTAGCGAGAGCTACCGATGCGATTATGAATAAATTCGTGTTTGCATTACCTGTCAGCTTGATCGCCCAGAGAACCGATGAATATCGCGTAAGCATTTACGTCAGCGTTCGAGGCCAACACTCTGACAAAATCTCCTGGTGGGATACCATAACGCTCGAGATTTGCGTCCGAGAGGACGACGACGATCGACTCGTCGCTCTCCTCTTTGGCGAGACTCGAGATTGCGTGTTGCGTGGCTTCTAACGTATTATCGCCGGAGGTACAATACTGAGAGTGGGCGTGCATAGTCTGAAATAAAAAATAAATATCATAAGCAAAATCCACAAACTCCTACATCGTAATCAACGAAATTCTGAATGATCATTTTTTGTTTAATTCAAGGCTCAACTAATTTGTATCTGCGTAGGTTTAGACGATGAAAAAAAAATTACTTTTATGACTTCAAGGCGTTGTTTGCTATCGGCAGGTGGTCGTGTGTGTTCTACGAACGGGATGTCGTAATGGTCACCCGAATGACCGACAATGTCGTATTGAAATTTTGCCTCGTGTCCAGCAAATGCCTCCATCACCATGACACAAGCCTCCATCTCGCGATCCAAACGACCGTCGTAACCATTGAATCTATACATACTCCCGGACACGTCTACCACGAGCTTCAGTCGTTTCGGTTTCAGCTGGGGCGCACCAACTTCCGGCTCTTTCTCTGCTCTGCGCCGATAAATAGTTCTTTCTCCCGTCAGACCCTCGATCAATTTCGTGTCATCCAACTCACCAGAGGTCTGATGCCTCAACCACTGGCGCTCGTTGCTCTTTGCCTGCAAGCTACCTGAAATTTTCAATCAATCGGAGAGTCGATGAAACGACGAATCTTCGGGAGGAGTTATACGGAAATTACTATGGATAGTTGGACAAACAGTAGACAAGTACAAGGATTGTTGAACACAATGAAGGCTTAAAACATTTATAAATTAATTAAATTCCGCGGCATGCAATAGGAATATTAAGCTGGATTATTTGAAACTTTATTATCGTTCTAGAGAAATACATCTATCCCCAAAGCGACCCTAAGAAAATTTAATTCAAATTGAGTTTTGCTGTCACAACCGTACCCAACGAATAATACAATGTTTATAACAAATGTTCATTGTTCTCTAAAAAAATGGTAATTAATCGAACAACAACGTTTTCTTACCTAAAATGACTCGCAGCGATTGAATCTGCTTCGCGACCGCATCGCGAAACTGAGCGTACAGCTTGTGATCGTACGTGCTCATTTTTATGTCCTTCAATCTCTGCGCGAAAGCTCGTTGTCCCATTTTCCGTGCGGCTTTTTTCACGTGCTCGGGTACAGCGTTTTTTTCCGCGTCACTGAGCTGGTGAACGGTATGGCCGGCGTCCAAACGGTAGGGACCACCTTTACCACCGAGACCAGCCGTGTCCCTGCCTGAAGTCGTATTCGTTTGGAAAATTATCATTTTTAGGCCACGTCGACTCACAACGTTATTCTCAATCCTGGCGAAACGAAAATGTACACGGGTCAACGTACCTCCGGTTCCACCGGCCCAGGTATTTCCACCGACGTGTGGTTCGTTCTTCTCGTCGACTTTTCCGTGTTTCGGAGTGCTCACATCGAGACCTGAGACTCGCTCTTTCGTCAGTTGAAGATATTCACCCTCGGTCCCGATCATTTTGCGCCAATCTTTCAGGGACGCGTCTATATTAACGGGTGATGTTTCCCACACGCGAACACAGCCACCAGCATCCACCGTAACGAGACCTTGATTCGATGTTGGAGCCGCGTAGACCGGAAATTCTTTCCTGTACAGCCATTGACTCGCTGCTGAAACGTTGGTTGGCCTGCAGCAACGATCAGTGATTATCTATGATTATACGTCTTTCTGATGTACCTCAATTACTTTGATCGCTAAATGTACGAATTTAATCTTGAAATGAAAAACACCCGTTATCTTTGATTGCAGAAATGAACGAAAGGATATGGAACTAATGGAAATTTGAGCTAAATGAACATTCCTACGCAAGCGAAGAACACGCGTGAAAAAAAAAACATATTCATTAAGCGCGGAGCGTCAGACGAACGTACCAAAACTATCCAAATTCGTAGTAACGATGAAACGCTTCGAAAAAACTTTTGTATCCGTGTAAACTTACTCGGGTATTGCCAAGTATCGAACAGTCTGGGTAGCAGTATCGACGACCTCCAGGAATCCCGAGACTCTCGCGTCCTTCCGGTCGCCAGGAATTGCCACGTCCGGAACTTTGCTCAACGGTAAAGTTCGGATAATTTGTCCGTGTTGAGTAACGATGGGTGGATTCGAAGTGCGAACTCTCTCGTTTCTCGGCCACACGTGAATTTCATTGGAACCTTCGAGCTCCGGAAAACCGATTACGAGACTCGCGTAGGTAGAGTCACTGGCGAGGACTCTATTGGGCGAGCTGATTTTCTCGTTCAATGCTCGGCTCAGCAAAGAATCCGCCACATTGCCAACGGCGCATCCTACGATAATACCAATGTCCGGAACGTTTTCCGACAATCGATCGATTTTCCGCAAAACGTTCGGGCAAGGCACGGTTTCTGTGGATTTTTGGAGAACGTGAACGTCCTTCGCCGTGTCTTGGATCAGCCACTTGTCGTTTGACGACAACAGGAGCGATTCGATTCGACAAGGCAGACTCATCGAGTACGAGTTCATACTCTCCACGTTCAATACTTCGATCTTGTTGTCGTCGTGTGTATAGAAAACAGCTAGATTATGCGAAGCTAACAGATCCCCGGCCATTCTCCAGAAGGGCGTTTTGTTGCTAAACGCTTGGGACAACCTTTCACTGGCAGACGACAACAGAGAGGAATTCTGGATCGTACGCGCCGTGCCTTTCTCCAAATTCAACAACAATAATCTGTTTGACTGTAGAAGAAAAAGAGCGACGACTAAACGCTTATCCCTACTGAATTTTCTGTAAATCCATCATTGAGGCTTCTTACCGTTCCTTCGTGAACAAGAAGATTCCCAACCTTGTCCGCATGCATCGTGTACTTGGGGAACATTCCTCTAGCTGCGCCTATCAGACGGTGAATCGAAATCTCCTGGATTTCATCTGACCGTGCGGTCGTCGTGAAAATACTGGTCGGATCGGTTGTCAGAATGTGTATTCTATCATCCGTTCCGTCACCTTTCGTCCCCGCGGTCACGGCGATCGCACCGATTCGCGACGTCTCGCTCATTGGAATGGACCAGTAGGTCTGCAATTCCGTGAACCAAGCCGATCTTGCCTCAATTCGATCGAGCATTTGATTGCTACGAGACGGATAAACGGGGGATGTCAATTTGGTGAATCTTTCTTCAACCGGTAGGGTTATCCCTTCTGACGAAACGTGCCACGTCCCTCCGAATACCACTTTAGGCAGCGGCAATCTGCAATGGAATGGGCCAATGAATTTACGGATCTTCTTATTTTCAGTATATTTATTATCGGAAAGACCAACATTGAGGGATTACAGAACTGATTTATCGATCACAAAGAATCTCACTCTTTTGCTAATGCGACGTTCCTGGCGGTGGTCCCAATTGGTATACCGTGCTTGTGAAGCACAGATATCAGCGTCTCGAAAACCTCGGGCGAATACCTGTCGAAATCGAAGACATTACGGACGACACTGGCCAGAGGTTCATCCGGGAATTGCTGTGAAATTAAATAAAGGTTTCAGCGTTTCATACTAGAAACATCCAACCGAAAAAGTTTGTTTGCGGTGTTGTTTTTATATGTGTGTTGTTTCCATAGGTTGTGTGATTCTAGCATGTCACGGTTTCACTGGGGTTTACATTAATATTTTTAATAATTTAAGCATCGTCAACCGTGTTTCTTACTTCCTAATATATTCAGATGCAATTTGGAATAGAATTCTTTTTCTATCGATTTCGAATACTTCCACAGTTCCTGGTAGTTTATTACCAGTTTTAACACATCCAACCTCAAAATATGGCACGAAACGAGTGATTGACTTTTCTCGAATTTATTGAGGGAGATTTTAAGCTTCATATAAGCCTCTAGAAATCTAAGAACTCGCAACAGTTTCGTAGCACCCCACTGTTCCATAGAGCTTCTTGTTACAATCATATATTGTAGCTAGGGTTGGAACTCTTTGCAACTCAATTGAAACAGTGAGCCGTTGACCCTTCAGAAACTCACTTCACAAGCGCATTTTTATAGATGGTCGTTCTGTTCGACCCAAAAAATGTGGAAAATCTCGAAAAACCGTAAATTATTATCTTTCCGTACCTGCAAGTGCTTAACGATATTAACAACTTCTCGCGTAGAGTATGGATATGAGACCAGTCCTTGATCAGCCATACTTCTCAGATCACCAAAAGCTCTGACCAATTTATGAACGATATCCTCATCCACGTTGGGACCGTACCGCCTCAAGAGTTCGATCTCGTTCTCAAAACTCGGGTTGTCGACGGAATGAGTGCTGAATAAATCACCGAGTGCGCCAAAGAAGTCATTGCCCAAAAATGGAAAACCTGGTCGGTTGGCCAACACGACCATTCGGAAATCCGGATGAATAGTTATCGTGGTTTCGTTCTCGTTTTGCCCGCTAGCCGGAACTATACGACGACCGTCCGAGAGGATCATTTCACCGCTTTCAGCTAGAGTCTGAAATATTTAATGCGGCATTGTTGATATTTTGTTTTTTTGAAGATTGATAGAATGCCATCTTTACGAAACAAAACGAAGCTCATTATTGGCACACTTGATGCATTGGCTTGCATGCTTACTTTTAATACACAGGTTACGTGAGTCGGTGCTTTGTCAGCTTCGTCGATTACGAGAACGTGTCCCTGACGAACGGCCTGTACGAGAGGCGAGTCCTCGTAAACAACGACGCCGTCCCGCACCATGGGTTGCAGAGTCAAAGTCTGGACGGTCGTGTCCCGATGCAATTGTATATATTCTCTCGGCCGATTCATGAGTTGTAACAAACGGTCTACGATCTTATTCTTCCCAACCCCCTGATTACCAACGAGAAGAATATTTTGACCGAGCACGAAATCTTGCATAAGAACTTCCAATAGTGCCAAATGTTGAGGCACGTCGTAAAACAAAACGTCGGGCACTTTGGTCAGTGCTCGCGTTTCGTAACGCTTGATCGTGGTGTCACCGATCGTCACGTTGTTGTCAGCAACGACGCACGCGATCCGTTCGTTTCTCTTGTCACTCGAGGCTCTGATATCGAGACGATGGAGAATGCCGTCAAGAGCTTGCTTCGGCAGAGCTGGTAAAAATCTCGCCAGACAAGCTCTCTGTACAGCCTCGTGAGCGTCGTCTTTCGGGAATGCCCGCATGCGAGCTGCGATTCTCAACAACTGGCGCGTGCTGAAAAATCCAGCCAGCGATTGGAGCGTTGGATCCGAGGACGATCGTAATTTGTGGGCCAGCTCGATTACCTTTAAAACCGGGGCGCTCGGTTGGCCGTACTGAAACAAAAAATTGTTTTTAAATAAACGCGAGAATGCAATATGTACATTTTTAATCTTACAGATATTTGCTTCATCTGTGGGGAACTAAAAGTACAAGTGTGAGAGAATATACGGGGAATAGCGAATTCACAGGGCTCGATAAAAGCAGCTCGCAATGCCACACGAAACAGCATTGAGGCGAGACGTAGTCCAATTTGACGTACTTTCGAACGTATAACGTGGAGTTCCTCGGTCTCGTCGAGAGGTCGCATGGCGTGAAAATGGAACAAGCTGAGAAGTTCGGAATTGAGCCACTGGCCGGTGGAACTGTTGGGAACGGGAGGCTCGGCGAGAGCTACCAGCCTGAACGAAGGATGCATTCGCAGCAATCCCGACGCTCTCATTGCCTCGTCCGTTTTCTCGCATCCCGCTTTTATTTCATCGTAACGGTCGTGGCGGATTATTCTCTTGCCGTCGTGAAGCTGCAGTTCGCGGTCTTGAACCAGCCTGTGTGAAGCAATAATCAAAAGGCACTTGTTAGGCATATGCCTGTACAAAATATTTAACTAAGCTAATGAACTCCAAGTTTCGTTGCGCTTTCCGGTAAACGTTCGTAATTCGTTGCAATGGATTTTATCGATCGATTTAATTGCGAAATTTGTCATTGTAGCGCGGGAAATTATCACCTGTGTACAACCGCTAAGGTACTCGGGTGCAACCTGTGAACTCCATCAAGAATCGCCATTTTACCGTTGACAGCCGCGTCAACGAGTGGCGAGTCTTTCCACACGGTATTCCCCGTTGGAAGTGTCGTTCGTTGCTGAATCAAATCTCGCGACGTCATATCCTGCGCAACAAATCACAGGAAGCATTAATCTGCCGCTTCGTTCGAAGTCGAGCCAGCGAAACAGTGGTAAAAAAAAATGAATTGCATTGACGATTCTATGAACTACCCCGAGTCCTAAATATTAACCTGATAGAGAACAATTGGTTCGATCTTGTATCCCAAAAAATCTGCCAATTCCTTAACGATTGTTGATTTTCCGCAACCCTTTGGTCCAACCAAACAAAAATCCATCGATGAATGCGAAATCATCAAGTCCGCTATCAGACTGTCCTGATAATTCGTCTCTACGTAAGCGGAGTTCTCGACGCTGGAATGTTCCCTAGAGCCAGCTGGTACCTGTTGAATTCGTTGGAAGTATTCGAACGAAGTACGTTTCAGAACCGTTTACATTATTGATTTGATTAATCTGGATTGACGCGATACTGGATTACTCACGTTCAGAGTAGTTTGTTCTCCATCGCAACGCAACTTGACCATGCCCGAACCGTTTTTCCTCTCGACACCCAATACTTTTCCTGTAAACTCCGGTTGTCCTTGGGATTGTCTACCAACGGAAAAAGTCCTGAGAATGCTTTCAACAGCGTCTCGTCCCTCTTTACCCAAGAATAATTTGTAGGGATAGAACCGGTAAAAGACGTCAAAAACTGGTAGGTTGGGGAATTTTTCCTGATGACAAAAAGAAGGATATATACTTTTTTACGAAAATTAAATTACGTGGTGTTCCGAGCTCGGCTTTAGCACGCACCAAAATGAGTGCTCCCGTTGGAAGACTGTCCAATGGAAAATCGGGAAGCCCAAGATCGATAGCTTCCGGTGAGACAAGTGCGTGGCAGCAGGACAGCAGTTGCGACAATTTTGCAGCGTCCACATTCGGTGCCAGGCTTTTCAAAGTTTCCAACTGCTCCTGAAAGTAAATCAGCCGAGCCATTTGATACGATTCCTGGTGTGCAATTTTGATGCTATCGTGAAACACGTAGAATGCGTCGGGCAAATTGTTTTCTCATTGGCCCATTTCGAGAGCTAGTTTTGAAACTATTTTCCTTTCTCTTTGCATTTCCATCGACGGTACGAAGAAACAGGACAGAAACGTTCCTGCGAGGGATGCATAGTTTCACGAATTTACGAGTGCATTGTACGTGTACGGAATGTTCTCCAGGTTTACCTCGTTGAAATGATATAGCTCTGTAAAGTCATTAACGACCAAAGGTGTTGAACCTCTCCCGTCCCGTCGGTACAGAGCTACCGACGAGACGAAAAAGAATATACACATATATGTACATATATACAATGCAAGTCCTGACTAAGTGCCGAATAGCACGAAACCCTCGAAAATTGCAGGGTTCCGATTCACATCGGAAAGTTCGAATTGAATAGGACTACAATCTTGAGTGCCCGATCGGTGATAACTATGCGATTTCGAGTTCCCCTGTATATAATCCTTTCACGCTATCTTCCAAACTTCAATAGAATAGTGATAGCGATTTTTTACTTTTTGGTAAAAAAAAATTGCTCTCTAGTCTGCTTCAATCTATACCTGGATAATTAATTTCCGTTTAGTCGGAACTGCATTCGAGCGATTCAAAAATACGAAACTGCCGGTTTTATCGGTATCGTATTATACTCTAACAAAAGTAGTATTCGTTAGAATTCAATCATATTTCTCGTTTCCAGCTCAAATTCGAATGAGCCATGCACGATATAATATTCGTGGAACATCGCGAGAGTATCTGTGCGTGCGTCCGTTGAATCCGGTACGCAAGCATTCGGAGACTTCCGATGAACAACGTTAGTAAACATGTCATTTGAGGACAGTCGTTTTCGTCGTGCACGCTCGTCTGTGTGCGTGGAACAACTAACACGCGATCTCGCTGAGACGTAATTTGCGTTTTGGTCATACCGAGCACGCTAGATCGGCGAGACACGTTCCCGAGATTGCGGGAGTCTCGGATTTCAATGAAAATTACCTACTGCGGATAGTTCGCGCCGTTACTCAGTTAGGCGGATGTTTTTTTGGACACGAAAAGCGCCCAAACTGAAATCCACCCGGGCGCTTACGTGCTTCGGGCAATAACGACGGTCGTTGATTTTTTTAAAATAAACATTTAAAACGATTCGTCGAGAACTACTCGTTAACTCGAATCGCGACAAAACACGAATCGATGTGCATTAGACACAAAATTGAAGCATTTCGAAAAGGTTTTTCAAGGGATTAAAAGTTAGGAAATACTGCCACGCAATTTTAGCTTCATCGCCGAAAGCTTCGGAGTGCATAATACCCGGCTCGTAAAATTAGAAGGGGAAAGAATAAATGGCTACTTCTCGTGCATGAGGCACTTAAGGGTAGTTTTTTTTGTTACTACCGTATTCCCCGACATTAAGGTGTACAAGCGAAGATTTACGAAAGCTTTGCTTTGTTCGCTGAACTAAACTAAAAGTGTAAACGAGTCCGATATTTTTCACAACGACAATAACCAATGAAATAAGAAATTAAAATTCGCTCTCAGCACTGCTATTTTATTACACGGAGTCTCTACTGCAGTTTTCCGATATGGTGTGAAATATGCGAAGCACGATGTAGCGAACCTTCGGAAAAACTTTATTCTAGTGAGAAAATATAGCGTCACGCAATTTTCACATATATATATTCGAAATATTTAAAAAACATGTTTATCTTCTACTAGTAAATGAGCCATTTCATTTTTCTGCCGTGACGTCGCCGAGTCGTAAATTTCAATGTACCATCGTCAGAAAAAACTTTTTGAAGCTTTAAAAAGAGATAAACACGGAAAGGAACTTTGAGTATCGTGCAATTAAATATAGGTAATTGTAATTATATTTACTGCTATCGTACACTTACGGGACATTTGCCTCAGTTTTTTTTTTACCTCGTTTCTTCAGTGTCAATCGATCGATACGAATAAAGAAATGTCTGTTGCTTCAATCTTTCACACGTTCGTGAACGCGCGTCAGGCACAGTGGGAAGAGTAAAAGCGAAATCGACGAATATTCCAGTTTCAGCCAAAAAAGCGCGGGTATTAAATCGTTCGGCCTAAACGAGTACAACGAGGCTACTACGAAGAATCCAAGGGGACTGGTCAGTCTAATCTTTGAACGAGCTTTCGGAAGACGTATCATCGCTGCTGGAATTTAAATCGGGCATGAAGATGTGAAGTTGCGTGCGACCAATCGCCACCAAAGTCGAGTCGTTTTTCGTTGAATTTTTGCCGTGAAATGCCTCCTTCGAGTCAAGCCCCACACCCGCATAATCTTCCTTGATCCTGACAATCCCTGGATTCTCGCGATCATTCGCTGTTCGTTCGAAATGTTCTTTCGACTTTTGCCGATTGGGTTTCGAGCGTCGACTGCTGGATTCCTCGGTTTTATCTTCCATGTCGATTTTGTACATTTGGGGAACGACTTGTTCCTTCGTCGACGTCTCGTTGCAATCTCTTCTCGCCAGTTTAGACCTTGAAATACTCGTCTTCGTTTCGGGGTTGCTGCTTTCGTTGAGGGAAAAATTGCTCGATCTACCGGACAGATCGATCCACTGGAGAACCCGTTCGGACAAGAGATTCGAGTGAACTTCCGGTTGCGCTTGATCACAATTTTCTTCACACTCCCGATGAAATTTTCTCGGTGCTTCACCGTTCATCCATTCGTTACTTTCGTTTGATTCGCGGGTCGGATTTCCTTCACGCCTAAGCGACGACTGATGTTCTCGGTGGGTCGTGTAATCCTCGCTGCAATTCAATACCCCGTTGAGACTCAGCTCGATAAAGTTTCGGGCGTCCGACTCGATCGCACCGCGACGATTGTTACATTGCGGCGGTGCCGATTGTCGACGGGCGATTCTCCTCTCGTTCGCTCGTTCGACGCGTTCCTTTACAGTCACCCGAACGTTCATGAAACAATCGTCAAAGCTCTCGTTCGCGCACGTCTCTTCGAGGGAATCAGCCCGGCATCGCGAATTCAATCGTGGATAAGCCTCGCTCGTGACCGAGCTTTTCCCCGAGTGCACCCGACTTCGGGTGAGCAAAATCCTCGCCGGGTCGTCGGATGATAGAATCGCGTGGCGCACTCCGTTCACCCAGACGGTGCGAACACTCATAGGTCTCTCCGAGGATGACCATATGGCCGGCATCTCCTCGCAATTTCAATCCCCCTGGAGCTCGAACAAGGAAACTCTTGTCCACTCGATTTATAGATATAAGCGTGCTTGATTTTGAGAAAATTCTTCCATGGAGTTGACGAAATTCTCGTCAAGAGTGATTATGTTTCCGTTTTTTATATTTTTCCGATTATAAGAATGAAGAAATCGGCAGACATTCTCGTCGCGTTAAGATCTAAGAATCTTTGCAATTATCTTTCCCTCCGATAAATTTTTACATTACTCGTAAATGGAATCAAAAGAATTTTTAATTTTCCCCTCATTTTTTCCCGAGTGTCGGAATTCCGCACGACCGCGTATTATTTTCGCTCTCTTTCTTTTTTATTTCATTCCGAATCGATCGCACCTCGCAATCGCGCTTTAAATCCACGTGGTCCGGCTTCTCGTAACACAGGCGTAACAAAGGCGAAACAATTCGCAAATTCGTCCCCGGACCATCGAAAGAAAATGATGGTTTTTTCGTTATTGTTTCTCGATGATAGTCACTTCGTTTCTTTTCGCTTCAACGGTTCTTCAGCAAGTGAGTTTTCGTCGTTCGTTGGCTTTTCGCTCCGTGACGTTCGAACTGATCCGCGAAAATTCGGAGAGTATCGACTCCGTCTCGTTGTGGAATGACAGAACGTTAGGGAAGACAAAGAGAGAAAAAGAGCGAGGGAGGAAGGGCTTGGGTATCCGTTAAGGACACGCGATCCAAACTGCGATGTCTGTGACCATCGCGCAGCTACGGAATCGAGCCTGTGTACGGGGAGAAGCTAGAGGTTCGACATTCGCGACCGCGGAGGGGATGCTACCCTATAAGGGTACAGGGTTGCCCTCCCTCGCCGCACCATTCCTTCTTCCAGTATTATCGCTGAAAGCCATGGAATTTTAACGGAACTTCTCATTTCTGCAGACACTGAGGCACTCCTCGTTATCTCCTCGCTATTTGGACTTTTTTCCATTTGCTCCAAAAATTCCTGTCCCTCGAATTGTCCCCTTCGTGCCGTGTCACCCGCGGAACTTTGTACGAATTATCGTGAACTCGCGACTCGCGTTAAATGCGATTCGCCGGATCAATCGTCATCGTCCAATGGAATTGGACAACGAGCCTGAATTCCGTCGCTGCGACGGGCACTGACGACAAACGTCGCAAGACTGCAACAAAACTTTTAATGAAATCCAGAGATTTCCGCATAATTTAAAAACACGAGAACAGCTGCGAGTCTGTGATCCTTGAATGGCGCGATCCTATCGCTCCCGAGGACGCCGAAATACGAACGAATCGAGCGAGCGGGGATATTGCGGTAGACAGTGAAAAATCTTGCGGGGCTCGGAGAAAGAGACGAAAAAAACGAGGACGCACCTGGAAAGTCGGAACTGGCACGTGTCTGGCCTGGAATCGCGATCGCAGAGGAGGATCCAACGGATGCCCGGGATAACGAGACGAGGGCAGACCCAGAGCGATTACCCGAAATTCCTCGCTCACTCGGACGAGGCCCCACGAATCCAGCTCGGATTGACTGTGCTCCTGTTGAGTATACAATCTTTAGAATAAATATTTCAACATTTAAAACGATATCGTGTAAACGAACATATTCTCTGCCCATATGTCTATATTTCGACAAAATAGTCTACCTAAATATCCAAATATTCAAATTCTCGAAATTTGTAATCAACTTTTAAAGTTTCAGCAAATGGAAAAAGAACAAAATCCAGTATATTTTTAAAAGATTTATATCTCTGAATAATGCTTTATCTATCAATATTTTTTTTAAAGAATTTATCAATACCGTTCAATTTTCATGCATTATATATATTTTTTAGTTCGTCTGTTTGTGGAATATTTCTTAACATATTCTTTTGAATTTCATTGAAAAGAGAAATTTTAAAAATTTCGGTGTGTCTCGATTCGTGTACATGAAGATCTGGAATATTTCGTTCTGATAAAAAGCTTGCAAACTCCGCACACCTTTGACACTAGTAAAGTATACCAAAATAAAACCATCAATTATAAAAAATTCCAGAAGGCCCAGCATAAAAATTTACAAAAATATAGAACTCCAAGATCTGTCTGGATTTCTATGCCAAACTCTGCTTGAACTTCTATGCAAAACACAATTTATTCTCTACATTTGGAAAAGTGAAATGGTTGAAGGGTAAGTAAATTACGTGAAGTTCTTTGGAAAATCGAACGGTCGAGGATTACGATTGTGAATCACCTGCAATAATCTGTCGTAGCGAGTCGACGGGACGAGAAATCTTCCGTCCTCAAGATGCATCTCGCGATTCTCCAATAAATTGTTCAATATCGGTAGAACGTTTCTCTCAGCTTTTTCAACCCCCTCGAGGATGAGAACGCGACCGTGTTTCGCTGCACGGACTGCGCTCTGGTCGTGATAAGTGGCGCTGCCGTCCTGAATTTCACGCCTCTGCTTGAGATCAGCTTCAGTCGTATCGCGCGAAAGAGCTATGAATTCGACTTCGCGCCCGGTGAGCTCGAGATACGCCATCGCGAGATTTCGTCTTCGAGGCCCGGCTGAGCCAATGAGAAAGATGTCCTGACCCAGAACATCCTTCTGCAGCATCCATCGTAGATGCTTCAGCGTCTCCTGATTCGGCTCCTTCAGCACTGCAAGACGATAGTAATTCGAAAGTCGCGAAGTAATAACCAGGTTATTAAACACGATAATTAAAAATTCTATCGACGCGGTTATTATCTAATGCTATTGTGATCTTATCATCGTAAGTGCATTATTACGACAGCGATTGTGTCACTATTTTGAGCAAGGACACGTTTTCTTTTGTTTAAATTGCACTCAATGCCAGAATTATGTATACCTCCGAGTCCTTCGCGTTAAAACGTTCTTCATAATAATTCCTTGAACTACTTGAATTATTAATAGGTTTTACTAAAATTTGGGACACAGCTTCGTTAATGTATAATCGGATAAATCATTTCAAACAATTTTTCAATCGTCTTATTCTTTCAGATTTAATTTTTATCAATGTACCTATTTTTTGCATCGTCAAATTACCTTGATACCTTAAAGACGTTCACGTAATTTACGTACTTCGAATTGAATCATCGAAAGACGCTTCGTTATTTCGCGAATTGTGTATTCGCGAAATAACGCGTTTATTCGCGTTAATAATTGTTTATTCGCGACGGTCTGTTCGACCGTCGAACAATTTTGGTAAAGTCGTCATTGATAAGTAAAATGGTACTCACGGTACTTTCGTGGCACGTATTCGGGATGTTCGGCTGGCTTAATTTTCTTCGATACATCGTTGATCGTCACGACCGTATTGTCTGAAATAAATCGTTATTTAGATTGCAGAATACCGATGATAAAATGTAAATAAATTGTAGACGTATTTCAAGCTTATAAAAATTCTAAAACTAATTAAATAATTCTCTAAAAGCGGCTAATCAATTTCAATTACCGATCGGTAATTGCAATTATAAATAATTCCTCCAACAAGTAGAAATATTTGCTCAAAGTTTTTCGCGAACGAAAAAATTGTCCGTTTCATCTCTACGTGCAAATATGTTCATAGTGAAAGTGAAACATTTAATTTATGCCGGGACTGTACAGAGCGGAGGATTGATAAATGTAATTGATCAGCGCAAACAAACTCACCGGATTTGCACCGTGCGAAAGACTTAACTCCTAGATCGATCGATCTCGATCGTTCCAACACTTGCTTGACCGTGCTTAATCGTCGCGGCGCGATTAAATTGACAAACATTTTATACTTCACAAAGTCATGTGTTCCGTAAACGTGAGGACGCGACTTAACCTCAACGCAGAACAGTACGCGTCGTGACACCTGATTATTAACGTGTCTCGAATTTCTTTGTCAATTAGACACGTTCGATCGTACGAAAATTGCTGATGCACTAATCTCCCTCGCTGTCATAATCGTACAAAGAATAATTTCTGTAATTGTACTTTGGGCTCCGAAATATCGGAGCTCGCTCGCATCATCGTTGCGCACAGCTGACGATTGCATCACCACGTGCGCCGAGTCCAAAGTTCGGCCTAAGTTAAGGTGACGTGAAATACGCTCTCCGTGCGTTTCTCTCTCTTTCTCTCGCCCTCGCGTGGGCCCCGCACGACCTTGAATAAGGTCAATCGTGGAATGCGGCCTTGAAAGCAAAAACTATTTATTGGAACATAACCCGTGAACAGCTTCGCACGTGCACTTTCACCGTGTGCATTTCAAACTTTCATATATAAATATAATTATAAACTTTTTAAGTATATAATCTTAAAATTCCATAATTATTGAACAGTTTGTTTAAATATTGCTTGTTTTACGACTGACTTTCGCTCCGGTATGAATGAAAAACGTTGACGATACAGTTCCATTGGAAACTATTTATTACTTTAATTCGGACAAATAAAATAAGAAAGTAGTACTGCAATCGTGCGATGCTCCAGATATTATAAGTTAATGTATGATTTTTTTATGCTTGTATCAACTTTTAGTACATCAAGCAAGGAGGAAAAGATCTTTATATCGTAGCTTTAATAATGAAGTTTATGAAAAGTAACCAAATGGGCAAATACTCCATCGCCAGGTCTATTTCTCGTGTCTTCGCAGTAATTTCTCCTGATATTTGTTCCTGTACGTGAAGCAACTTCCGTAGCTTCTACTATTCGGATGGGTGATCGTTCGGTCGAACACTTTCAACGAGATCCACAAATTTTCCTGGGCATCATTGGTTTTCACAGATCTTAGCATTGTTGAAAACTCCGGTATGGTCAGGTGCGATCAGTCTCAGTTTTCCTCAGGCTTGGTCTTACCGTGACACTGAACGCTTTGATGTATAAATTAATCGGAGAATAAGTTTTGCGGGGCAAATATTCTCTGAAGGTAGAATAATAGATGGTTTGCTGGTAAAAACCTGTTATTATTCAACAAAAACGTAGTACCCTTTTTTTTAATGTCATTAGAAAATTTCATTCTTCGGAAATTTTTAGCGATCTCTTTATCTCATTATTATTAAACTCCAAAGAAAAATATCCATGACTAGGCAAACCGAGAATCAAACATTTCGGAAGAGGCAAAAGGCATCGTTGCTTCTCCGGTATACATTGAGAATACAGTGGAATACAGTGGGCCAATTGGAATAAAGATCGCAGAGAAGATTCGTCGAATCGAAAACAGAAACGCATAGCTTGAGTGGAATCACAGTTCACGAATCGATCGTACTATGAAACAGATATATCCACTCGTGCAGAGATCCAAGATTATAAATAAAGGCGAGATCAACGGTATGTACGCAATGTGAGTTTTGCGGTGATTTTCTAGAGATACGCATTTACGGACTATTTGTACGTACGCGCTTATTCGATCTACTTATCGCAAAATTTCACACATTTTACTCTGTCTCCTTCGTGCTGCATTCACCGCTCATCCTCGAGATAAATATATTACGTTTGTACATACAGATCTGTCAATCAATTATTCGTAACCTTTTTTCACGTTCGAAAAATCGCCCTGGCCCTATATTTTTTGCCATTGATTTACGTTTATGTGAACGTTGCATGAACCAAAATATTGTCAGATTCTCACCGACAGTGCAATGTTTGGTGCAACGTCTCATCACCATTCGTCCTTATTCCCGCAAATGTTTCTTCTTTCGATCATTTTATACAGGTCGACGGGAATACGTATTCATTACAGCTGCACAAGAAGTTTTTTAGGGTTGTTATCGCGGAGTTAAAGATGTTTCTGAAAAGAATATTTCATTTAGAAATACAATAAAACAGGAATAATTGAAGATAAAAGAATTGGGAGGATTTTAAGCGTGAGACACTTGGATTGGCCTAAACTCTTGGAAAAGTTATTCGAGGGTCCAACGAACTTATTGTGGGTCCATCCTGAAAACTCACAACCCGTTGATAAAAAAGATCATTTGTCACCCACTCATCTTGCATCGTTAATCTTGACAATTGTCACTAAGAAAATCAATTTTAGATAAAAAGTTCAAAAAGTGCGTTTCTCAACGTTGTCAAGTCGCTTTAAACCGCGTCACTCGTAGATTCAAGTCCCCAAACGTCGGATAATGTTTCTTATATGGACGTACGAAAAGGATACAGTGATAAGGTGGAATTACGAAGCACCAAGTGTACTCAGTGAATGTTCTTAACCTTGTTACTCACGTCGTCGGAATCATCGGACCTCCTGGCGTTCGCAGGATAATAATCGACAATCAAGGGTCTCGGTCTTTGACCGATTCCTGAGGGCTGTTGGAGACCACACGCCTGCTCCTCGTTCGTCACCACGGATACGAGAGCTTTGACGACGTTCTCGTCAAAATGCGACATAGCTCTGCCGGGATATTTCATGCGTCGAAGAAATAGAGCGTTCCACTTTTGTCTGAGATGAAGAATCAATCGTGCTACTTCACGATCAATCTTGAAGACAACCCAATCGTCGAGCTTGAGAATAGTCGTGCCTTCTTGACACGACTCGGCCTCGGAGTCAGACTCGCTCTCGGGTATAGCTATGAAAACAAGGGTGGCGCTTGAAAACGTCAACCCGAAATTCATTGATTTCATGCGGATTTAGAAACACTCACATTCAGCCTCGTAAATTATTTCCATGGGTAATTTTGCCGGCCCGCTGAATAACGCGACGGTCACGGCATTGACGAGCGTCACGGTTTTTACGTGGCAGAAACGCCCGACCCGACTCATTTCCGCGTAAACGAGCCAATCGGAGGGCAGACTAATAACGTTGGAAGCGTGAGACTGGGCACTCGTTGTTCTTGGCAATGACAACGTATCTTTGAGTGTTGACGATGGCTGGAAAAAGACCTTCGTCTCGCTCCTAAAATGAAACCATCAACATCGTCTGTCAAGCCGTTGTATGATTTTTATCGCGTTGTCGAAAGTTTGTTTACGATGTGAAGGCCTGCATCCGCGACATTTGAAAAATCTTTTCGAAATTTTTCTATTGGATCAACTGACTGCATTAATTCATTAGGTTTTCAAACTGTGCCTGCGAGTGACATATTTTACACTACACCTTAACAACGCTCCCCATCAATGCATATTTATAAGACAATTTGTAGTATAACGCGATATTTATCCAATACAACGCTCCAATGACAAATCAAGAATAGACTTTAAATGCAAATATCATTACCGCGTCCGCAGTTGGGAGTGTTCGCGATCGACACGAATCAAATTCGGATAGAGCCCGGCGGTAAGAGCGGCCTTGACGACCGCCCAATTCTCTGAATTGATGTTCAAGTCCCGAATATCGCCAGGGCCTCTCGCTCGAACAAATCCGGATGCTCGCAACTGTCCGAGCAGCTGAGTCCTCATTCCAACGATCATTTCCATCACAGCTGCGGAAATGAAATTCACCTCGCAAAACTGGCGCTCCCAGCCGTTCGCTCTCGCTTGCTGCCATGCTTGAAAAGCTCTCAGCAGGACCATGTGATCGGAGTACGAGCCTCCAGCGAGTTGCTTGCGCGCCGCTGTAGCTGCGCGTTTCTGCGACGGTTGGCTCGGAATAATGAACGGATCTCTGGATCGATTGAATTAATTATTAGTTTCCATTGTTTGCAATATTGAAATATGTAACTTTAGACTATTCGATATTCCGAAACTCTTATTCTAAATAGTGAGTAAAATAAGTTTAGAACATTGCAAGGCAAAAATCAGTTTGAGACACTTGTTACGTGCTTCCGAAACATTGGCAAAACAATCTGCCAAGGTGCATTTATTTAAATGAATTTTCAAACTTTATCAGCAATGTCACTGATAAATTGTTCGCAATTGGAAAAACGCAAGTATTCGTTTTTAAATAATTACTTGGATGTCGTTTGATCCGACGGACTCATTTCAATGAATAGTACTGACTGGAAGTTCCCCAATTATTTGAGATTTGAAGGGAACGTATTACGATAATAGAGAGAATGAGTCACTTGCAACAAAGTAAAAAGATCCTCCTCGTTTACCTGTAAGCAAGACTGCATACTATTGTGAGTATGGGATCGAGACACTTGAGCACGACAGCGTATAAAAGCATCTTTCCAAGACGCGGTTCGACGGGCAAGTCTAGCAGGTGGGTGCCCAGTTCAGTGAGATTCTCCCAAGTGTCGAGCGCGTCGATGGTCTTCAACAATTGCACGGCGTTCCGGGTGACAAGGATTGAAGGTGGCTCTATGGCTCTCTCGAGGAATTCAGCGATCGGAGTGTTGACGGGAGCGAGATGTTTCGTGTAGAGACATAATTCTTGAAGCGGTACACGGAGTATTTCGGGTGTCTGGTGCGACTGCATGCTGTTGTAGCGGACGGACGAGAAGAGTCGATAACAGACGCCCTGCTGGCAACGTCCGGCGCGTCCTTTGCGCTGTTTCGCACAGGCCTGCGATATCCAATTGGAATGTAGCATGCAAACACCGGCGATTGCGTCGAAGGATTTCTCTTTGATCTTCCCGGAATCTATGACGTAGACGACGTCGTCGATGGTAATACTGGTCTCGGCGATATTGGTTGAGAGTATGATTTTTCGAGTTCCTTGAGGGCACGCTTTGAACACTCTCTTTTGATCGCACGTCTGCATGTTCGAGTGGAGGATAAAAAGTTGGTATTTGGTAGTACGGTTCATCGACTCCTCGTTGGAATTGATACGATCCCTCATCGCGACGATATCGTCGTAGCCGGGCAAAAATACGAGAATCGCACCGGGTGGATTGTTGGTATGCACGTGATGTATGAGGCACATGAGGAGCTCGTAATCGATATTCTCGTCATCGAAAGTCGACTGATAGACGTCGAGTAACAGTTTGCTCTCCTCCAAGAGCGGAAGATCCTCTGACGCGCTGATCGCCGGAGTGTCTTGCACGGAGAGATCGTAGATTCTCATGTAAGCCTCGATCAGCTCGGCGCAATCGGTCTGCTTCATATTTTTTGCCCAGTCCAACGCGGTCCAATCGTTGCTCGACCGTATCGTCAGATTAGCCCCGAGATTCAAGAGTTGCTCGGTCGTATCGAGGCAACCCCGGCTCGCCGCTACCATCAAGGGTGTCACCGAGGTCTGCGTGTGCTGATAATCGACCGAAACGTTTTCCGAGAGTATCAGATGCATCAGCTGAGCAAAGTTGTCATCGCCGCCGTTCAGCCAAGCCTCGGTGATACTCTTATTCATGTCCTCGACTAACCACGGCTCGAGATCAACCTTTTCCGCAACCGCCGGCTTCTCCACCTGCTGCTGTCCGAGTATCGGAGTTGGTACCGAGCACTGTTCTTTGCCCGTTTTACTAGCCGCGTTCTGTTGCTGATTCGGCTTGTAACACGTCCACGACTCCAATACCCTCCGCTGTTCCTTCTTCTTTGTTAGCTCTTTCCTCTTGGCGACCATCGCCTTCGTCATGTAACCCGTGATCTTGAGAACGTCTTCCAGATAGTACGTCTCGACGTCGTACGAACGACCGTATACGTTTATCACCGCGCAGCCGTTGAAATACTTGACGAACATGTCCGTGTCTATGGTAGCGCTCATCAGTATCACTTTGAGATCATGAAACTTTACGAGAGCGTCCTTCAATGCTATCAGCAAAAAGTCACACAAACGATCGCGCTCGTGAACCTCGTCGACGATTATGTGCGTTATCGTCTCGAGGGCCGAATTACCACCCATCAGTGTCCTCAGCAAAACACCATTCGTGCAATAAGTCAGCAGTGTCTTTGGTGCCACACGGCTCTCCAGTCTTATTTGATAACCAAAGGTCTGACCGATCTTTTCACCTCTCTCAAATGCCACGCGCTCTGCTATCGACACCGCCGACAAACGTCGCGGTTGTGTACAAACTATTTTGCATGGTTGCTTCTTCAGCTGACAATTCTCCAATATGAATTGTGGTACTTGGGTTGTTTTGCCGCTACCTGTTTCGCCCGCTATCACTATCACCTGGTTTTCCGATATCGCATTGAGGATCTTACTCCGGGCGCTGTTTATCGTCAACGATTTACGAAAGTTTACCACATCTTGGTTCACTTTCAATTGAGGGATCTGCGCTATACTGTAGTTCAATCTTCCCATCGCTTTCGTGTTCGGCGTAACTGCAATTTCGATACATATCACTCTTCAGCCACAAACTCTCAGAGTGAAGGGAAATGATAAGTGGGTGATACGCAACAAACAAAGCTTGGCAAAAGTGTAGCCTTCAATGGCAGTTTCTCTAAAGTTACCCTACGACTTGCGTCGGATTGAACCAGCGCAGGGTCTGTAGCAAATTTTATCAAGCAGATGGAATATTTGAAACGTATTGTTAAGTTTGATTCATAATCGGCCCAATTACAAGTTGTACAGCTCTGAAGCCTGTAGCATTGCTGCTCTTGCTCATGCAACTGCAGTACAGTGATATAATAGAGATGGAATATAATAGAGATGGTCAATTATATATATATAATAGAGATGGTTATGTTCAATTTCAAAAAAATTTTCAAAAACTGGCAACTGGTTTCGCAATAAAAGTTGATACTGAAACTAAAAAACTATTGGTTCCAAACAGTACATATGTATAGAGATTCTCCTCAGTATCAACCTGCTGCCAGCATGCCATCACCGTCGAAGGATCTCTCCCGTTCCGTCAGCGGCAGCAGCTCCTGCCGTTCTTTATTGCTCAGTGGAAATTTTTGTATCAAATTGTAGATTGCCTGTTTGGAAGACTTTTGCAATTTGACTGTGGCATCTGCCTGGATAATCGTAGAACCCTCTCGCTTATAAACTGTGAGATAACGATTCGCACCCTTCCTGTTGACGGAGAGTTTTGTCAGATGTTAGAAAAGAACACTTGTAAACCAATTACAGGTTATGCTTTTGAAAAGATCATTCACCCTCGACTCTTGGATTTCAGACCAAGTTTAACAGCGAGTTGATGTATGTAGGCCCTCTCCTCTGCACTGTACGACGAAGGAAATTCGAGTTCCTTTTGATCAGTGGCCATCAATTTTCTGACGGTCAAGTTCACGGCAATTCTCGTGTCTTCGCCTATGATAACGTCCTTCTGATTCTTCCGACGAGGCATTTTAGGTATTCTGAACCTCGCTTTTTCAACCTGTACCCCAGAATTTAGTCTTTTAAAAACATTTTCCATCCACTTGTCGACTATCGTTATCTACCCTCACCTGCTCTCTAAATTGACACTTCTCATGTATTGTTGTTCGAATACTCGCTCGTACCCAAACAAACCCGACTACCTAAATGACCTCCGAGTAACGAGTGAACATTCTACGAATTAAATCTAACGGCATTTTGAAATGCAGGGTAGGGTTAGTGGGAAGAGAATTGGGATTTGAGGAGATTTGAACGCGGGCGTTGCGGAATAATAAACCGTGAATCGAATCGTCTTTTTCTCATTTATGCCAACGGGAAATGTACACTGATTACTGTGAGAAAGATAAGACAGATGATTGCAGTTAACAATGTTAAGGTCATGGACCACACGTCCAATGTGTAAAATTCTACGGCCGAATTATTTTTTTGCCCAACTCAGTATTTTTCACAGTCTCAATAAACGCCTTAAAAAAATCCTACATTTCGGTAGTCAGGGAAGGCATCCACAATACCGACATTTTTAGACCCCTTTCCAGCCACTACGCGGCGCGTGAGGCACTGGGATGGATAGAAACAATCGTGTATGCTCGTACCTCGAATGTTTTTATATTCACTGAATTAATCCAAATCTATAAATTATTTATATTACTTCTATGACCATTCAACAATTATGTTTTATAATAATTGTTCAAATTGGGGCATAAAAAATAATGTACACTATTAGTGTGAAAAAAGTGGTCCAGCATCGATATTCGATCCATGGAACTCCAGTCTGTTATCCCCTCTCAATTTCTGAGCATACGTCTCTGCAAGAGTGAGCGAAAAAGATTTACTGGCCATTGCGTGTCGGCATGAGTAAGATGCAATGGAAGGGTAAACAGCTGAAACTCTGCATGTGTGCGGCACACGGATACGATGTGGCGCACCCTGCATCCGAAAACGAGAACTACATTTTCTGTGCCAATGTTTTGTTTAAAAAAAAGCCAATTAATCAAAGTGGGGGGGGGAGCTAACTTAAATCTCGATTTTTCCAAAAACGGGAACTATTGAACTTGCGAACCGTCTTTCTATGCAAATCTGACTTCGTTGCTCTCATCTCCATGGAAATGGGAAAGAGGAAAGAGTCCAAATTTCATACCTTTGCGACGCTTGTGGCAGAACACGAAACTATTCAAACAACGGATTTCCAGTACGCTAGTACTACGCATTCTTCTATCCTGTGTCCACTTCTTTATTTTAGTTTCCATGGACCGCAGCTACAGGTCCATACGTACATAGAGGGCTGTCAAAGTGGATCAGGCTATTCACACAAATGGAACACATCTCAACAACTTTTCCGACGTACCGGATTTGCTGTTCTTGAGAAAACGTGTACTTCGGTCGCAATAACATTACGCGATACGCGTGATAATACGATCACAATGACTCATCGTAGGTGTCCGGCTTTTTGGTCCCTTTAAACACATCAATAACAGTCCGGGCACGTGTTACGATGACAAATGGAAAACTGTCATCCGTGCTCCCGATCCTTCGCGACCAAACAGCGATTAGTGCTCGCATTAAATTCCTTTCGTTCAGCTTTGCTCGCGTCAAGATAAGTGGAGCAAAAAATTAGCACGGGGAAAGTTCCAGCTGTGGAAACTTGCAGTATTAGCGAGATTTGCGAATCGTGCGTATATTTTCTTCTTTTCGGTCTCTCGGTGTGTACTCGTCCGTGCCCGTGAGTGTAAACAATCGTATTGAGGAAAACAAAAAGACAGGAAACAGAAGCGTCAGAACAATGCAGTGAAAAGAAAAACCAACACTCGTTTGCGAAACTAACGAGGAAAATGTTCGTCAGAGATCCGTGCGGGATAGTGTGCATTATAGTGACTTATGTGGCGATTTTTTACGCCGATTACGTTGTCATACGATGGATCATCTTGCATACAATGCAGGACAGGTGCGTGAATTCCCTATTCTCAAACCTTTGATAAATGCATGCGAAGTTTCTTAATAACACGTCTTGTTTTGTTGGATTCGAAAAATTATCATGGCCTCAACGATTTTCATTACTCGAATAATCGTAACAATCTGTTTGATAAGCAAATCTAAATGTTCCTAGTATTCTATAAATGTTCCATCCACACCGGATGGATACTGTACTACTATAATTTTCTTTTTAACTGGCTCTGCATAATCGACCAATTGTGATTGTCACGTTCCAGAAGTGTGTCTCTCCATGGTTAAAAATGTCATTTTATGTAAAAAAATTGTCAACTTTGGGTCTACTATTTAAAGGTGTACTTTATGTATCGAACACAGCCTTTGGGGTCCTTTCCACGTAGTAACCTTCAACACGGTGGTTTTGCTGCTCATGATATCGCATTTGAAGGCGATATGCAGCGATCCGGGTGTTGTACCTCTGCCACAGACACGCATGGACTTTTCCGACATTCATACCGGTGGATCCGGTGTGAGCGAAGATTGCGATGACGATGGTAATTGGACAGTTTGCACCAGGTGCGAAACTTATAGACCACCGAGAGCTCATCACTGCAGGATATGCAAGAGATGCATAAGACGCATGGATCACCATTGCCCCTGGTAATTGATTTTCCTACCAGCGCGCATTCTCTATCCGAACGATACCTTTTCATTCATTGTCCTGTTTGCCTTGTGTCTTTGTTCAAGGATCAATAATTGCGTCGGTGAGAGAAACCAAAAGTACTTCATGCAGTTTTTAGTTTATGTCGGAATGTTGGCCCTCTATGCCATTTCCCTCGTTGCGATATCTTGGATTTTCGACTGCCCAGACTGTAGTAACGATGTCACCATCAAGCAGAGCAGAATGTAAGTGTAGCTCGTACATTTGAGCTTGGAACTCTAGTAAAAATATTGGGAAGGTTCATTTTCCAATTTTTGCTGTTACAAAGAAACCTGTTATGCGCTACTATGTGCCGTAAGGCAAGATTATCAACCACGGAAGCATACTAATTTGCTATTAACAAATGAATAAGTGTATTAAACAATTATTCTTTGATATATGTGATAAATTATGCTGTGTCCAAAATTGTATTGAATTAGAGTACATCAATGATAAAAATTAGAAAAAGGGTAATCAGATTGGAACAGTTCTTCAAAGCGTAGAGGGTGATCCACCCTTTAAAATATGATTATAATTCTGTGAATTTGATGATTTGTCATGAAATCTTCATGAAACAAATAAACATCTTCAGTCTACAAGCTGTGCAATAACAAAACGGTTCGTTTTAGAAATTTCAAAACTCGTGTAATATTAGAAGGCCAGCTGGAAATCCCCAAAATTCAGAAATTCGTTACAAAAAAGTCGGTTCTCTCACAGCCTTCACTCTGTCATTCTGGTCCTGGAGTCAGCTCTTTTCGGAATGTTCGGCGTGGCGATATTGGTGGACCAGTTCCAGGAGATACTGGGCGATGAGACGGCCATAGAAAGAATACAGGGCGGACATCATCATCATAACAATCGTCCAACACGAAGGACACTCACTTTGCTGTCGCAGGTTTGCGGCAAGAGTCATCCTGTACTCTGGCTCTTGCCATGTTACAACCCGCCTCGCTACTCGTACAGGCGTGACGATCGTCTTCTCGATCACGACGTTTAAATCGATGTGGATAAAGAGGCCAATGATGGATTCGGTATATGCCTGTATCTCTCGCTCGGTCGTGACTCGGCGGTCTTTTGACAGCGAAAACGATTGTTTGAAACTTACGTTGTCGCCAGTTCTCCTCGGTCGAGCAAAAAAATTCCGAACTTCGTTGAAACGCAAAACGTTGAAACGTTCGATTCGTACAACGCAAATCAGATGCCTATAATGAATAACATATCTCGTATATCGCACCATCATAAATACCGTACAATCTTGTTTCCATTGCTGCCTGTTTTTTTTTATTTTTAGAAAAACAATTTATCGTAACGTGCGTGTGTATATACGTGTATATAATGTGCATACATAATGGGTGTGTTGGATAAAGATCAAGTTTTATCACTTGAAACAATATCATTACGCGTAAAAAAGTTTTGTCTCATTGGAGCACTCCAACTCGAGTCTGAAAGGCGTGATTGGGTCTACGTGAATTAAACGAGCCAAAATTGTCGAGTCATTTCTCAGACTTGAGTGACTAAGCTCAAATTTAATTCACATTTTTTTTATACCGCATTTTATTATTAGGGAATGTGATCGTTGAACATTCTACAATTCCACACATCTTGATATATACATGTGTAAAGCTTGCATACGAAAATGTATGCACACGTGTTTGCTTCCGTAAAATCCCACTGTCGTACGTTTTGTACGACTACGAAATAGATAGAATTCACGTAACTATGAAAACGTCACGATAACGTGTGCATAAAGTAAAGGTAGAGCATATACAATTGATCGCTAAAATATTTAAATTCTGCTAAAGAAACAACAGAATATTGTTTCCGGCTTAAATGTCCGAGCGTCCGGTCTAGTCTAGTATCTTTGGATGTGAACGAAAGAAACATGTATGACACGAAAATCTATGGTATGAAACTCATTGAGAAAAGTGATATAAACTTAAGCAAGGCTTTTGGAAAATCGAAATACGTGGGTAAGGAAAAAGAGCATAATAGGTTTTCCATGCTTACAAACGTACATAAAATGACTGATTAATTAGTTCATGATGTGTTTCTTCCGTATAATTTTTATGTCGAGAGATGATGGAATAAGGGGAGTTTAATTATGAATTGAAACGGGATGTCTTTAATAATCAGGCATATATCCTTCATTTTCCGTGGACGAGAAACAAAATATGGTTTTATTTGAGCAGAGAGATCATTGCTGATGATTTCCCACCGTATGTAGAATTTATACACATGTTCTTAATAAATCTATGTTTAAAATTACTTTCCTTTGATCATTCCTTTTCCTTTCATCAAAAATACTGCGCGTTATATCAAAGGGAGTGTTCCCAAAAAATACTAAATCGCTACAACATAATTTAAATGATCTTTCCTCGAAATAAACGATTTTTTCCGATTTTGTTTATAAATTTCTAAAAAGAAACCTTGATTATAGTGAACATTTAAGAATAAGAAATAATGTTGGCATTCTAAAAATGTAAAGGTCGTGACAATATTGCAGACAAAATATACTTTTCCACATCTAATCTAGCTATAAGGCACCATAGTTTTCCATTAAAACGTGATGGAAAGAGGCATTCAACGAAGAGGTATCGCCGCATCGTCTTTAAGTGTGGGAATTATACGTGTTCCGAATAATACTTGTTAGAAAAAGAAGAAAATAAATCACGCTTGGCTTTGTCCGATGATCAATAATGTCCGAGCATGATAAATATTCGAAACGATGCGATCTCAGGTCAAAATAATCGGTGGCTCCTCCGAAGGCGGCAATTCGCTCGTCTCTTGAGTCTGCACTATTTTACTCTCTATTATATTTCCGTCTGCATCCATTTCGTCGATCGATATTAAAATATTCGAAATGGTCGGCATTGATTTGCCCGCGTCATAAACATTCTCCGTTGTCGTTATAAGGACTGCCGAATCATCTGTTTCGCCATTGTCTTCAACAATCTGTAAGTATGAAAACGGAATAGATAAATCAACTTCGGGAAATGGAAACGGTGTGCAGGCAGGAGTGTGACATTCGCACTTTTTTTTTCAGAAACGTATTTTCATGTTATAAACCATGATTCGAGTCTGAATTCCTCTTTCGAGAAATTAAATGATCGGAACTCGATCTAACCCAATCGCCAATTGTATCTGTATTAGACTAGTAAAATTTTTCGAACTATTCCGTAAATACCACCGATAGGAACCTGTCAAATTAAAAATCGTATCTTCCCAATTCTCACGTGCTTTCCAATATATTTATTAAATAGTATTCACTGAACGATAATTTGTCTTAATTTTTTCGGAACTTAAACATTTATTTTTTCCAAAGCATTACCTCGAATGTTGGAATCCTCGAAAGATCGTTGATTCTGACTTTATAGTTTTTTGCCGGTGCCTCAAAATTCCTGGTACTCGGATTTTCCTCTTCGAGTCCTTCGTATCTGACCATTTGGGGCCGATAATAACCGTCGTCGTCTCGCATGTACTGGAACCTCTTGTGACCAGCGGTTTGCAGATTGTGCTCCTCGATGAGATGCTTCGTCAAAGTGTAACTCTTCCGATATTTAATCGGGCATTCGTGGCAACAATACCATCGTACCCCGTCCGTGTGAGCTCGTTCGATATGCCTGTGATAGCACAATTGCCGATTAGTTGCACAATCCGTTCCGACCTCATTTTGGACTTTCATTTTTTCCAAGTACTCTTTGTATTACCTATCAAAAACGGAGGCGTTTTTGCAAGTGTAAGTGCAACCCTCGTAATTACAGAAGAAATTTGGCCCGGTTGTGTGGACAGTCATGTGAGAGTCAAGATCTTGCTGTGACTTTGCCGCGTGCGAGCACAATCGGCATGGAAAGGGTCTTTCCGAAATGTGCCTGTAGCGTATATGTTTGACCAAATCGGCTTTCGACATACAGCTCATGTCACAAAGGCTGCACTTGTAATAGAATATGTGAAATCTCATGTGCTCCCGGAGTATGCCTTCCGTCGGATAATATTTGTGGCAGTACGAGCACTGAAAGCCTTGCACTGTTGAACAATAAATATGAGAATACACAGTCACATTAAATTTTCAGTCTGGCAAGTTTTTGTTGAATATAATTTGCTACGAGAAAAATCTAACCATCCAATGGAATTTGCCTGCGACAGTGATCGTGAAATTTGGTGTTGGAGGCGAAAGTAGCTCCGCAGTCAGGGCAGGCCACGGTTTTCTCCTGCGTGTGATGCCTCACGTGATTCCTGAGTTTATAGAGACTAGGGAATTTACTGTTGCATCCGTTCCATTTGCACGTGATGCCACCCACCACTTTATTACCTCTTGGATTGCATTCCAAATGCTGAATCACATGGTATAAAAATAATTGATAGTTCCTGTGATTTTTCAGGCAGTTTTCCCATTCGCATATGTGGGGTGATTGTGGATCATATATCATTTTCCAGGGAACAGATTTGTGGCATTTCTGAAAGTTATAGATTATTTGTAAGATAACATGACACATACACTTTCGTTAACAATTTCCGCACTTTAAGCCTGAGCAGTTGTGAAGAAGTTGTTCACAACTGCTCTAATTTCAATTGTCAACCTTTATCATTTTTAGACAATTAACTTTCAACTTTCTTATTCTGATGTACCAACAAAAGTGGTCTAATGCACAAAAAAGTAGATAGTAAAAGATCAGTGCACTTCAATATTTGCAGATGCAAAGGTGTATGCATTTTAGTTTGTCAGACTCGCGTACAGGCAACTTTATCCTTATCAAATGAATAAATACTCCCGCGTACAGGCAACTTTATCCTTGTTTTGATGTTGGAGCCGATGCACTGTAATTTGCTGTGATAGGAGTGGTAATTAACGTGACGCGCAATTTCATCGCCACTACCACTTTCATATGTGCATCCTTTCCACAAGCAGACATACATCTCACAGCCACCCTCGTTAACGCGAATCTCCAGCTGAGGGATGTGCTGAGCTACATGATCGACGAACTTGTCCATGGAATTGTACAGCGCAGTGCAGTCCTTCCACTTGCAAACAAGGCTGAGAAGTTCCTTCTTAATTTGAATGGCAGTTCTGCGCCTCTTTGTGCCATACTCCGAGATAGAATCAAATTCAGAATCGGTTTCAAAGCCATCATCCTGTTCGCTCTCGTGTTCTCTCTTGAGATTCTGGTCAGGAACTTGAGTCAATTCACTCTGCGACTTGACCCAAGAATCACATCTCTCTTGAATCTCTTGGCTAGGAATGAATTTTTTGCTCTCCATTCTTAAGGTCAATTCTGGGATGTACTCCAAGTCAAATGGACGATCAATGATTTACTACAGTAAGCTGAAAATTCAAATTGTTTTTCAAATTTCTGATGATACACAAAGAGTCGACGGTCGTAGCGTTTCTGGGTAAAAAAAACCACTATTGAATAGATCGCCAAACGGTAGATCCAGTGCAGCGTATTGGAACGCCAGGACGTTTCGCGCTTTTCGCGTTAGACTGTCGTAAACTTTGTGTTTCTTTTTTTTCGGATTTATTGAGCGATCTGATGAACATTGGAATTGCCGAAAAATTCGCGGGATCGTCCGAAACATTCACTGAAACCACAAAGGCGACCAAATGATAGAAGTTTGGTAAAACGTGATCGTGTAGTGCGCAAATGTACTTCACAAGCGCCATGATGCTCCTTCACGAGATCGTACAGTGGCGAGACTTTCGTACATTTTATTAGTTACATTCGATTGTTGAGCTCGAATCTTTTCACCCGAATTGTCGAGGATCCCGGTCACCTTATCTCCAGAAATTGACAAGTATTCAGTGATGTTCGGATTGCGGAGAAACTCTTTCCTGCGACAGTTGACGAGAAAGAAGACGCGCTCGTTGTGTTCCGTCGAAACTGGCGGGACGAGCTCAACGGAACGAACTTCGGATTCGACAATCTACGCTTTGTCCTCGGGTCATTATTTTATATTGTTGCACGTGTAGCTGCCTATTAATAAATTAAAGTATTTTTGAAGTATGCGCTGTATTGAATCCTAACTACGTTTTTAGTCACAATTCGCTGTAAATTCTACCACGACGAAGCGTAAGGCGCCTTCGCATATATCAAGAAATTCGGATAATATCGTCAGCTAGATTTAACATAACTACGCATTTCTTTATCTTTGTATGCATAAAAAAGCATTTATTCATATGTCTTGATGAACAATACTCTCCAAATTTACAATAGTATATTTTGTTTACGAATCCTCATCTATTTTTTAACAATTGATTATTTATAACCTCCGATCAAGTATTTTCTGAGAGGGCAAAAAAATACGGACCGCTGAGCGCATTTTTTCGAAAAGAAATTTGGCTTTTCATGAAACGAAATAGCGGATATTTACGAAATTACCCGCATATTTTATTTCAAGATGCAATAAAAAAAGACGTTACATTATTTTAAAAAAGCGTTCTTGTTTCCCTCAAAACTACTATTTTCTTCAAACATTTGTAAATGCAGGTTGTTATGTTAAGAAAAATATTTATAATCGATTGGTGCAATGTTTTTACATATATAATTTGGTACGAAACATTTTGTGAGGACATGTTATTGCTTAACTCAAACACGAAAAGTTGTTGCTTGAATGAAGACCCTTGAGGTAAATTTTGTTATTTTGATTGTAGGCCAAGGAAAATGTGGTGTAGCCGTCATAAGAGTCTCAGGCGATGGAGCATCAAGGGCTATAGAGAGAATGACAAAAATAACTAATCTTGTGCCGAGAAAAGCTTACCTCAGTAGAATCATTGATCCGGAGTCTAGGGATGTCATAGATAGAGGACTATGTCTCTGGTTCCCAGGTAAGATTGTGTCTGTTGGTTGAATATCTAATTATCAAACAGTCAATTATTTTTATTACAGGACCCAATTCTTTCACCGGAGAGGACAGCGTCGAGTTCCAAGTTCATGGTGGTCCTGCTGTACTTGCCGCAGTAATGAATGCTTTGTCCAAATTGTCATTTAAGCCAGCAGAGCCTGGGGAGTTCACCAGGCGCGCTTTCTACAATGGAAAATTAGATTTGACAGAGGTGGAGGGTTTAGCGGATCTGGTGCATGCAGAGACGGAGCAGCAGAGGAAGCAAGCGCTTCTCCAAGCTTCTGGCAGTTTGGCGTCACTTTACAAAAATTGGCACGACACTTTGTCTCATTGTCTAGCAAATGTCGAGGCTTACATCGACTTTGCAGAGGATGATAATATAGAGAGCGATGTACTCGAGAACTGTAATCGAGCGCTACAGAAATTAAGCGAATCCGTTCGTCTACATTTAGCCGATGGAAGGAAGGGAGAGATATTACGAAATGGTGTGAGAACGGTAATCATTGGAGAGCCAAATGTAGGTAAAAGCAGTCTGCTCAATATCCTGGTGCAGAGAAACGCCGCGATAGTAACTCCGATCGCTGGCACGACCAGAGACATTGTTGAATTGAACGCCAATATATCCGGATATCCTGTGATTCTCGCTGACACGGCGGGTCTTGCCAACGATACACGAGATATCGTTGAAGTGGAGGGCATTAGGAGAGCCAAAAATTACGCCAAGAGTGCCGATTTCATTCTCGTCATGATCGACGCGTCTGCTTATGTGAACAGCGGACTCACCGTTGAACAATACATTCACGATTACGTTTGCGGCTTGCAAGCCGGGGATTCCGTGATGATGGATGGAAAAGTGTCGAGTAATTGTTTGCTAGTCTTCAATAAGAGCGATCTTGTTGACGAAAGCGTTAAAAGGAATCTCAAAAAGCGTGGAATCGTTTTGGTATCATGTTTCAAAGAGGAAGGCCTGAAAAATTTGCTGGATGCCATGACCGATCGTTTTCAGGAAATGTGAGTCTCCTCTTTAAACTTCCGTTTAAAATAAGAATATCAAAAGTGTCGACAAAGAAATTCCAGTTTTCCATTTCCCATTTCAAAGGACAAAGATTTCGAGATATCTCATGACATGAACTCTCGGGATATTTCAGTATAGTAGCATGCAATAAGTATGCCGCACGAATTAACCTATGTAATGAGCAATAAATTATAGTCGAAAATCGATTATGAACTTCCAGTGATAAATTCATAGGAATTAATTATTCATAACCACTTCTGGGTTATAAATTATTACTGATTCACTATGGGAAACTGATGGCTCATGATTGGGTATTAATTATTTCTCCTAGTACGCAGCAACAGTCTGTTCGGCGTATAGCAATTTCTCCAAAGGACAATTTTTTTGTTTTCAGATGTGGCAATCCATCGAGGGAGAATCCCACTATAAGTCAATCACGATACAGGAATCATCTGCAGAACTGTCTCGAGTATTTGTCGGATTATTCGGAAATAATATCTCAGGAAGGATATGACATGGTGATAGCCGCCGAGAATATTCGAAATGCAATGAGAGAGCTCGGCAAAATAACTGGTCACGTCAGTACCGAGGACATTCTTGAAATAATATTCAAAAACTTTTGTATCGGTAAATAAAACAAAAAATAAGAAGTACAAAAATCGAATCATATAAAAAAGCTGGTCGAGTAACATGGGGAGGGGAGGCGACGTTTTTGAAATTGCCGCGTCGGCGCAGCGATGAAATTTCAATCGGCGCAGATGTGAATGCGCGGTGGCAACGGCGCGGAGCGACTTTCTTTCATCGTGGGGATTGTAACGTCGAAGGTTCGTTCGCGTGTTGTAATCCACGTATTTTTCCGAAATCTTTGCGCATCGAGCTTGTAAATACACTTATTCATTTTCGAAACGATAATCTTTATTGATTCTAGAATATATTTGAGTGCGTTTACGCACTAAAATTTAGTATCCCGTTAATCTCCGTGGGGCTGGACATAACCTCCTTTCCGGTGTGTTTATATTTGCAGGATGGCTCCGAGATACGAGTTGGCCGTTGGCCTCAACAAAGGACACAAAACGACCAAGATACGCGTCGCCAAAAACAAATCGGAAAAGGAAAAGACCGTTGCCCTCCGACCATCTCGACTTAAGGGGGTTAGTATCTTGTGTCGTCCCGTCTTCTAGCCATTTTCCGTTGCCGATTCTCAATGCTCGTCTCCGAACAAATACGAAAATCAAACCAGAAAGCACATAAACAAATCCAGACATTTGCATTATTTTTTCAATTGTCGTTTTGCATCATAGCGCCTGACTAAACACAGCAAATTCGTGAGAGATCTCATCCGCGAAGTCACCGGTCATGCACCCTATGAGAAGCGTGCCATGGAGTTGCTGAAGGTGTCCAAGGACAAGAGAGCCCTCAAATTCCTCAAGAGGAGGGTAAGTCCCTAATTTATTCATACTCTGAATTGTTCCGACGACGCAAAATCTGTTTCTATCTTTCCTTGGTCACCCATTGTCAGGACTGCCATGCAAGAACGATGCATCCTGCTAGTATTTTGGAATTAAACAATTCTAGTTCGCACAAGATTGAATTAGCTTTCTGCGCATAGCTCAGAATTTCAATTGAAAAATCCATTAGGTCGAACGGAGGATTCTACTACTTTCAATTTTCAATGAATTTGGATAAAACTAAGTGTATTCTGAATCTGAGTAATAGCAAATGTCCAAAGACATTGATAAACAATAGATAATACTTATTGCAACCCAATATTTTATTATTGGGAAGTATGTTTAATCACGGGTATTTTCTCCAAGATTTCTAATTGATTCTATTAACTGTTTCATCATTGTTATCTTCGCTTCGTACCAAAACTAAGAAATATTGTGATTAGGAAATATGGTAATTACATTGAAGCATTGAGAGTACAATGAATTAAAGTGAAACATTTAAACGTATACTTTAAAAGTATGTGAATACTATTTCAATAGCAACAACATTTCACGAATAGTTTAAATTTAACAAAACTTTTCTCAGTTTCTACAAAAATATTTTATCCAACTTCCAATAGCTAATATCCAAAGATTCATCTTATAGTATATTTACTATATCATTTTTTCAAAGATACACAATAAAATTTGTCTCTCTAGTAAAAACTGATCATTTCCAAAGTTGTAAACTGGAAATAGCACAAGGACAGAATGTTTGGAATATTTAAATAATCGAAACTGGAAATCCCAAGTAATTGAAATATTTACCGAATGTTTGGATGGCTGTGGTTATCTGATAATTACTTTTATCCAACGCGATAATGTGGGAACTGGTAGTAAATCAACTTGGAGTCACGAAGGACATACCCAGAGTTTACCGAAAGAACGTATTTTATATACATAAGAAAAGAAAATATTATTTTCTCCGCTGTTATTCTACTTTTATTGAAGTTGCCGAATGGTCTAGGGAAACTGAGTTCATGAGTAAACCCAATCATAATTATGGAATCTAAAACATTGAGATGTCTCCTGGATAGAATACTATAAATATGTTGTTATGTTATCCTCAATCGCTATTGGGAAATTTACAGTTGGGAACCCACATCCGTGCTAAGAGGAAGCGTGAAGAGCTAGGCAACATTCTCGTCCAAATGAGGAAGGCTGCTGCCGCTCATCATTAAATGGTGTGCCGTATTTTTAACAACGTATGTGGAATCAATAAAATTGAGGAACACGCTGAATCCTCGAAAAAAGAGAAAAATACGAGTTTTATAACCTTTTATTCAGGTGGGCAGTGAGCATTCTTGAAAAATTTGGTGTAAGGATTTTGTAGCGATAAGAGAAGTCAAATGACTCTCTTTGAAGTTTTCACTATTGTGACACACTCAGCATTTTTTTAATCATCGTAAATTTTCCTTTGATACATCAACACGACTAAAATCACTTTTGGATTTTTAGGATACTCATCTGAGATTTAGGCACTAAATCAGCAGTAGGAGGTTTGGGATGATGTAACTTAAGAATAGGTCAATAATAAATATAAAACTAAAGAGGTGGAAGGCAAATTTTTGTCGCATTCTAGCGATGAAATTTATCGCATATCGCGATTGAAACAGTTTTTATTGTTTGTCAAGACTTCTGGAAAATTAAACGATAGGGCGCGAAGGCTTAATTGTTCCTAAAGCGTCACCGATACGTTTACGTTCATCCTTGGATCCATTTTTCTAAACCAATAACTCCTTTGTGTAACTTTTGTTTTATTTATTTGCCCAAACTAACATACCTTGAAGTTCTTTTTAGCGAGGCCCTCGTAGTTTCAGAATTCACCGCTACCAATTAGAATTAAGCCAAGAGTGATACGTTTTGAAAAACATACTGAAAGTTTTTTGATTCACAGAGGCATTACGTTTCTCATTTCGCATTCTGTCCGATACATTTGCCATTCAGACGGGAATATGCAAATGGCTGTGATTGTACATTGAAGTTTCCCTCACTTTTCGGTAACTTTCCACAATGCTTCTTCGTTCTACCCTCCGTTATGTTTTCAGATTATACGAAGTGATTTCAAGAGCCACGGGAAACATCTTTTTTTTTTTAATTCTCTAGGATTATAATTTTTTATCTAGGTCGTTTTTAAGCTCCAATTTTTAATTTTTGAAAGACACCCTAAAAATCCTGAAATTTGCCCCTTTTCTTTACACCCCCACTTAAGATATAGAAGTGCGCTGCTTCAGTTGTTTTAAAGATTGCCTCACGGTTGGTAATTGTTTCGTATGGGCCTTCAAAATTCATTGATTCGTTTATCTCAAAATACCAAAAAGCCAGCATTAAATAAAAATGCACGAGTATTTAATTTTTGACTTTTTGACTTCTGATGACAATAATAATGACAATAATAATTTAAATAAAAAAGCTTAAAAAATTGTGAGATAATGATACCTTCGTCCGGAGGATGCACGATCTTTGTTTATAAAATCTTGAATTTTGAAAACCGTATTTACTGGAGTTCAAACAAGTACATTTTGTCCCTTGATCTTCCTTCCCTGATTTAATACCAGTTAGATCGTGTGAAAACGTTTATTACACGCGATGTAAAAAAAAAGCAGATTGATACTTTTCTTCGCTTTTCGTGTTATTTCACTAGAGATAATTTCGAAAGCGATGATGTTTCTCCAAGTTGAATTTCGCCTGTAATGATCAGCCGAGAGCTTCGCTCTTTTGTAGTAAGAACTGAAGACACTTGAAGAGACACTTGAAGACGTCCGAAATGCGCGACTCTCGACGTCTCTTAGCGAGCGAGAGCTGGAGAGAGAACGAGAATTTTCATAAATGATGAATCCTGTGTACTTTATACAAGGTATTGTCTGGCGATGTTGGAGCCCGAGCGAGCACGATGTAGTCTGCTGTACACTGAGAAACACAGACTTCCAAAACCGTTCTCGGCTGGCCCGTATATCGACGCAGCAACCAAATTTACCTACCAGAGATGGAAGGGTCGTACGTGTGTTTCAGTTTAAACCAGAGCACACGTATTCGATCTCGATCTCTGTGTTGCGTTAAAATTTCGTGTGAGCGAACTTGTGAACCTTGCGCCCGAGTTTCAACGCACGCGTATACATTGTGAGTAACTTCTCATAATTCGTTTCCTTGCGTATACTCCATGAGTTTGCGCTCGTTCCGATTGTACACTCGACGATCGACGGCTGCTTCGGGACCTTTAAAAATACCTTGGAGAGATTATCAAAAATGTCAGGTCGCGATCACCAGTTTACGTATAAAATATTAAAAACAGTATATGCGGTATAAACTGGGACGAAAAGTTAACATTGAGTCATAAACGAAGAACATTTTTCAGGGTGTACAAAAATAGGGAATTATTTTAAGAACTAAATGCGGTTTGGAAAAAGGATCGACTGTGAGAACACATTTTTCACTTGCTGGACCGAAAATTCGGGTATTTAAAAATAACAATACCGAAAATATAAATAAGATTGGAAATTTATTGAGCTGTTTGCTTGGGCGGAAAATGACACGATTTCGTACCAAATTTCATAAAGATATTTTCGTAATACAATTATGAACAATCGGGTGAACATGGCTTGAACAAGTTTTTTTTCTTATCGCGTTTCAATCGGTAAAGTACGAGTTCCATTTTGTATTTTACGATTCTTCGCTGAATCGAGTTATCATTATTGTTAATAATTAAGAACAACAAAAAATGTTAAGACTAAAAACATCGATCAAGACCAACCCGTTCATATGTAACGTAAATGCTACATACCAAAAACACATTTTTTTTAAATTGCGTTTAAAACCTCACTAGCAGTTTTATCGTGGTAGTTTACTTTAAATCTGTTATATTTGCACTATACATTACACCTTCCCGTTCGACTTGGATTGTCTCAAGCGAGAAATGATTTTATTCACCCGTTAAAAATATAATTGTTGAATATCATTCGAGACTTTCAATGCGGAGTAGGCATTGTCACACTCGGCATAGAAGAGTAGAGCAACATTTTACAAACTGAAGTTTCCCAGAAATAAATCATTTTTACGGTTAAGAAAAATCGACAAGTTCTGCATCGATTCATTTTGCAGAGCCTGATACTTTGTCTTTCCAGAAAACCTTGAGCGTCCCTGAGAAAATTACGTCCCACTATTTTCGAGGTTATGTCGACATCGTGCACGGTGGCAGGTTTCTTCTTTACTGAGCTACTGCGCGAGTGTCGTTTTCCAACACCAGAGGGAAACCGGAAGCCAGTCGGTTATAAAAGACCCGAGGCATGACGTTGAAAAGGGCAAGATTTTCAGCTATACGAGAGACACCCTCGAGAAGTTCACGCGAGCGCGTTTCTCCGTGATACAAACAGCTCGTATAACTGATGGAATCTTCTACGGGTGAAGTGGTATGCTCGAGCAGCAAATAAATCACGGAGTTTTTTTGCGCGCCTTTCTCATCCAGGACTCGTCCTGCCACGAGTATACACATATTTATATCCAGATAGCCATCTACATACGTATCTATGAGAGGTTTGGGCGATGCACCCAGCAACGTATAAATTCTGTCGAGGGGTTGGACGGGTGGCCAAAAACAGACGAAAAAGAAAATCCAAAGAAAAACTTTCACGGTACGTTCGTGGAGGATGAACACGTTTTCTCTATCTCTTTGCGTAAGAATTTTTCGGGGCGAACGCACAACCGTGAACTGAGATTGGTTGCGAGTTTTTTTTCGCCATGCCAACCGAAACCTACGTTCGGCGCAAAAACATTGGGAGTCATCATTTTTGAGAAAAAGAACAAAAATACTGAAATTAGGAATACTGAAATTAACGATTAGCTGATTTCTTTGCCGGAAGCAGCAACAGTGCAGCCAGGCACTGAATTTTTGCCGGTATCCTTAACACATCCAGTTTACAACGAGTTTACAAAACCGGACGATTTACGTTTTGTCTTTTACTTGTGGCCGACCGACCGGCCAAAATTAAGTACGCAGTCGAGCGCTTCGAGTGTAAACATCTTTAACGGAAATTTTCATAACCGTTTGAACGATTAATGTTCTTTATGAAATTTGTTACATACTTTTGTAAATCTTCTATGAAACGAATGTTCGATCGATTTTCGATTAATCCTACGACATTATTCGAAACAATTGTATCACTCAACGGGGAAATGACATTTCTTCCCTAAATTCGTTGTCTAGCTACTTCGCGAAGAAAATACTTCAATAATTCGTTTCAGTTCTTTTGGGTGGAACTGGAAAAGCTTGGCGTAGATTACTCGCGTAAAAGTGCTCAGTACTTACGCGGACGCAACGTTACGCTGACCAAGTTGAATTGATACGGCGAGTGTGTATTCTCGTACGGAAAAAAGAGAGCGAGAGGGAGAGAAAGACGATCGTTTCTCTCGTCACAAGGAGTTTCCCCGCGAGGACGTTCTTTCGCGACCGTTATTCGCGTTGAAGTATTACGCGCTTTTGGCCTCTAACAAATTTCATTTCCAATTCCAATTCGAACCAATCTCGGGAATTGACCGTACGTATACACATAGTTTTGCCGGGCATATAGACCAGCAATAGTAACAGTCGTGTCAGTGGATCTCTATACGTGAACGTACATATGGGTGTACGTATAGCTATATACGAGAATACACGCGATTTTCTATCGATGTCGAAACCACTATACGCGAATGAGCATTTCGTCCTGGTATATATATATGTCAGTCGAAAGCCCCGGGTGGTCAGCGTGAAGCTTTAACAACGGCGCGAGTATGTGTATTCCCTAGGTGTCGTTTACTCTCATGGAAATTGCGGAAGAGCTATCGGATTATATCGATCGATAAAACTTTTTACGTTTAATGGACTAAACATATAGCTTTCAAAGAAAAAGAATATCGATCGATCGATATATATATATATATATATATATATATCGATATATTTGTGCGATAGGTATGCCGGAATGAAGCTTTGATTTATTTTATTGAAAATGAATAATTCATTTTTTAATCTCATTGAATGATATTGATGTTGCTCGCTACAACTTTTTCCCACTTTTTTGGGCGAATTGTGAATACTGTGATGAAAAAAAAAAAACTAGTCAGGTTTTAGCGCGATCGATTAATCGAATCTATGTTTCATTCAATTGATGAAATTAGTGAAGCGTTAGTCAGCAAGTGTGATCAATGAACTATCGAAAAATTTGGTAATCCGATGAAGTCGAGTTTGGTGAATGCGACCCGTGTTACATTTCCCATCCAAGTGCTTTCAATGTATTTTGGAGTACTTTTCCAACGCGTAACGCAGCAAGATCACTTCGACAAATTTTTAGACTCACTACGTGGCGCGTAGGTACAGTTTGAGCGAAAAATATATACGTTTACCCGTAAAAACAAACCCTCATGTTTTTCAATGCGTCCTTTCCTTTTTCCGTACGCAGCAACGGAAGAATTTAATACGAAACGAATCTACGAATGAAAGTAAGCTTTGATTCATTGCTCATTCGACCGATCTTTGTCCGCCTCTGAGTTGAAAATTTTGATTGTGGATGCCCGGAATGAATTTTCGATAAACTATAGAAATGCATTTTCTGCATCTTGATAGTTTATTCTATCTTCTACTTAGCTTAACGTGTTTTCGTGATTACATCATCGGGAAACAAAATACACAAGATGAGCCGGTCAACGAGTGAAGCTAATGAAATTGTTTTACGTTGGGCAGTTACCGACGAGTTTCCTCATGAATTCTGAAGGGTATCGCTCGCCTCAACCCTTTTAGAAATAAATTTGCATCATCTCAGATTCCTCTCGACGGATCGGAAGTAAACAAAGAGCAGGGAAGTTTCGAAAGCATTCGTTTAAACATATTAAAAGTTAAAGTAAAACAATCTTTTCCGTTTTCAGGGAATCGAATTGAACATTAAAAAATGGTTGATTCAATTTCTAACCCGAACAAGCCAATCATTGACTCCAAGTTTTTGGTTGTTTCGAATTAACTTCCGAGGAGGTATTTCCGATGCTCGTTTGTTAAATTAGCCTCATCATCCGGAGAGCCTTTTCAAAGGGGATTCTGATCTTGGGCGTTATAACGGTAGCATACCGAAGCGACATTACAGGACCTTCAATGAGGGCAGGGGACAAAGAGAGTTGGAGTAAAACAGGTTGGGCGAGGGCGACGGAAGAGTAGGGCTGCAGCCGAATGTAAATTCCTCGTAAGTGACTTTGGAAGTTCGTAGGCTCCGGTGACTCTCGGCCGAGTTTAGCTCCTCTCATACTTCCTCTCACTCGTTTACTCTCTGCAATCCAGATTCCCCATCTTGTGACCTCACCAGTATTCGGTTATATAATACTCTCCGTGTACCAGATCCATGTACACGTAGATACCAACGTACATATTTACGAGCGAAAACCGGCGTGAACATAACAGCTTATAGTCATTCCGATATCATACGCCAGTCTCCCCTCTTTCTCCCCTCAGCTTCCCTTCAACCACCATCCTCCTCGTTGTTCCTCGCTTCTGGCCTGCTCGCGTTGGCCTCTTCGCTCTCGCGTTCAACCAACTCCACGGTTTGTTGCTGCCTCGAGTTTAGCTAATTTCGCTCGCACCCCCGGCGGCCCTGCCACTTTACCGGGCAACCCGCAAGCTGCCCATTCAACCACCGTCCATGACACCTCTCTGGGCTGCCAATCCCGTCGCGACGGAGCCTTCCGGTTTGTACTACCGAAGGACCCGCACTCTCCTTCCCATCTTTACGATCCTTCTACCCTTCGCGTCCCTGCGCTTCGACTAACTCTTAACGCTCCATTGCTTGCTAGTTGTTTCCATCATTTTCCTTGCTGCACGGATTATTGGAGATACGCGCTTCGGAGGGACGTACACGAGTGTGTAATCGTCCAAGAAAAACGAGTTTCAATTCCAGTTTAGTATTCCAAGCGATGCTCTCTTTGGGAAAAGTCGTTCGCACGATTGATGAATGATTTGTTTACAAAAAACTTGAGAACCAGCTTCGGAAGAGTCCTATACCAATACCGAGAGTACCGATAGCCAACGTTGGATACGGATGTAACGTTTTCGAAAGGAACTTTGCCCATACAGATATCGCGGCATACGTGATAGTCTTATTTTAGGATGTCCCTAAACTGTCCCCGAGTTGGAGTTGCCTTATCGTCGACCGTTAGTCCTCCACGGGACTGTACGCTCAATCAACCCGAGTATTTCGATATATATTGCACAAGGGAGTGTATATATGTTTCCTTGTTGTTCCGTAACATAGCTTATACGTAAATCGCTCGTTAACTCGCTTCTCCGAGTAACCTCTCCCTCGCGCCACTCGAATCTCGGCGTATCTCATAAAAGCGTCATAAATTAGTCGTCTCACTGGACTATCGTCGCGTGAGTTGCAAGTGTACCCGAGTTATTTCCGCAATGAAAGCGGAAACATGGATTAGTCGAAACTTTGCATTTTATCACTTGCCTTCGTTGCAGAGTTTTCGTTATCCTCCCCCGCTCTCGCTCTCTCTCTCTCGCTCCCTCTATCCAATAATGAACCAAGTTTCGTGATTTTACCAAATCGGTTCGAGCTTTTGATTTCTTCGCAACCTTCGGAGACCTTGGGAAAACGTTCTTGATACTTTCTCAGTCGAGCCTCGAGCTGTGCGCGAGTGCCTACGTGTTTCGTTTCAGGCGTGATACAAGTTCCCGAAACGTTTCGTGCGGATCATCGAAACTTCTTTGTCGCGTGAGCGATTTTTGGAGTCACGTTACTGGAGAAAAGAAAGGCCCAGGCGAAGGTAGGGTAAATGTGTGCTAGGGTTATCAGGCTGTTCTTTTTATTATACATTTTTTTGGTTAAATTTCGTTACAAACTCGTACATCCTAGTTGTGATACATATTTTCTGTGATTTTTCACTTTTATCGCGCGTGGGAGAGCCAAGAAAATAAAACGCAAATCCTAGCTTTCGCGGCATAAAAGCTATGTGCGAGAGTATTTCCGTGGTAAATAAATTCTCAAGAGGAGCTAAATCCGGGGTGAAAAGTAACAAAAAGGCGTATTATTTAAACGCTCTTTCCGTGGATGCAACGACATACCGCTTGTACGATTTATTATTAATGTGAAACGGTGGGAGAAACGTCGGTTTAGGAATATACGGTAGCTGAAGGGCGGTGGTGCAGGGGGCATGGAGTTCGTTTTTCGTTTCGGCGAGACGGGCCGCGACTATCGATCACTCCAGGAGCGGATGCAACTGCTGCGGTTCAGGGATAAAAGAGAGGAAGAGATAGAGAGAGGAAGAGGTAGAGACAGAGGGAGCCATCACATTTGACCTCGATATTGTCGACAAGGTGCGCATCAAAATTTCAGCGTAGCTCAAATAACAAACTGAATGGATTAGCGCCGCTTTCGGCTTCCGCCAAATATATAGTACCGTTTTTGAACCCCCGAGTAATTAAAAAATTAACAAGGCTTCTAATAATAATTATATTTTTCTCGTTAGAGATTGGAATTTTTAGAATTTTATGCGGTTCGTTTCTTTCGATCGAAGAAAATTCAGATTGCTTCGACGATCACGAAAGGAACTTTTTACGAACTGTTAAAAAACTTTCCCATTGTACGAGTTCTCTTTTCAAACGAGATGATCGGATCCGTTGAATGTGCTATTTTATTATTTTTTTTTATTGTTATATTATTCACGGACAATTATTTAAAAATGTATTGGTAAATTTTATTTGTAGAAATAGTACCGTTTAAAAACCTGGTGGTGGCGATTTATTTATAATATTGCTGGCTTCTTCAAAAGTACTTTGAAGTACTTTTATTATTCATTCAATTTATTATTTGTTATTCGTTTCTCGCGAATTATTAATTAATTGCAGAGGATTATTAAAAAAAAGGTTATTACGATTTGTGCATTGTGATACCAATCTTTAGCGCAATATTTTGTTTACATTCAGTATATCTCAATAGACAATTCGCATTTTTACGAAATCCGAAGCAAACCCAAACAAAGTGTAGGACGAAATATTATATTTTTTTATATAATCTTTAATTTGTTATCGTCAGCGAAGGGCTTATTATGTCATGAAAATCAAAAAGATAACAGGGCTCAAATAAGACTCAATAAGATTGAACTAAGAATAAGAATAAAAAAAGATAAGAAGTTTATTTGATTAGAGACGAAGCGGTATCTTCGTTTCCAAAATTTCGGTAGTTTACAACCGTTGCTTTCAAATTACCGAAATTATTCTTCGGAAGGCCATAATTTTCGCAATTATTCGTGGCGGCTGTTTCACTGATGAATCAAGCTGACGCGTCGCGATGACCCGGATGATTCTCCGTTCGTCCGTATAAGCGAATTGTGCTCGTGTCAAGGACTCTTCGATCTATTAAACACCGACACCTGATCGAGCGATTATAGAACGTATTTGTGACTGTATGCGCGTCAGTTGCAAATCTCGATGCGCCTGGAGAATCACGGGGGTGTTGGTCACATGGATTAATACAAAATGTGCAAAAGTGTAGCGTATATCCCGCGAATCGAGAGCGATATTGGCGATTAATCCGCTGATAACTCGATAGGGACGACCTCCGATACTCGATTCCATTTAACCTCGTAAATTATCGTCCCGGCAATGCAACGTAAATGAGAAAGCGTTTCTTCCAAAATTTGATTTGGGAAGCGAGTCGAACCTTATATACATCCCCAACCCCTTTCGCTCCGCTGCACATTCACGCGTGTGTTCCCGGAAAGTTCGTCAAATTCGAAATTGGAACGAATCTCGAAGTACTCAATGACGATTCGTCCGAAGTTTGGTGCCACGGTGATTGTTGGATGTGAAGTGCAGTGCCAATTACTTCCTGGAAGCTCTGAACCTGCGTGATCTTCACATTTCCATCACCGGAAGCCTCGATTTGCGAAAGGTTCCGGTTCAGTGGATTTTCAATTCTTGAGTCGCAATTTTTCGGGTCGTGTCAATTATACGGGTTAAATGATTTTTTATAAATGAGCAAATCCTAATTTTCGATATTTCGCAAAGTAATTTGAAACTTCAGTCGATATCGTGTATTCAGTACATTGGTATTTTATTTTAGCCAGATTATTTTAAACCGGCAAAAATATACGCAATTTTGACTTCACTTCGAATCGTTACTCATATTCCGAAAGTAGTCGGAATTTTCATATTCCGACTACTTTCGGAATATGAAAATTCGGAATTTTGAGCTTTCTGGTAAATCCAAGTCCGGGTTTTCTACCCCATCACTCCGGTTCTTTTCGAAGATTCCTCGATGTTTGACCAGAGTAAAAGCGGAATTATGAGCCCCGGGACGATTCGCGGACATTGATAACACGAACGACAGCACACGCATATCCTTTGGCACATTTGCGCGCGTGTGAACGTTCGTGTTACGGGATCCATGCGGGTTTTGTATGATAACCTGGCTGAAGTACCGATACATTGGGAGCTTCGAGTCGCGCGGATGCAGTGCCGGAAACGCATCGATCGCGCAGCAACAACGGTCACGTATACATACTTCCTCTTCTCGGCTCTGAGCTCTCGATCTTCTTTTTTCTCATCTTTTGATATTTTTTTCGTATCTATGCGCTACTTCGCGCATTGTTGTCTTTTTTTCTCTAGTTGGCCGGTATCGAACGGTGGATTAGACGCATCTGTAACGCGGATAAAACGATCGGACATTGGTGCGCAGGGTCGAGAGGGTTGAGAGCGAGACCGGGAGGAATTAGAGGGCCGGGTCGCGAACGAACAATGCGAGAGGAAACGTGTACATGCGCGATCGAAAAGGGGTGGTGTAAACCACCCGAGCGTTGAGAGACCGAGGGCTAGCGAAAGAGAGGTAGATTTTATTATGCCCCAGTTACACTTTCGGGAGAAACAAGCATTGCGGATCGTTCGTCATTACAGAATCAATAGCGGGCTCGTTATTTGCCAGTACAATACCTGAAATACCGATATCAATATTCTCGGTATACAAAAAATATTAGGCCCTAGAAACATACACGCGGATACCGCAAACTCCACGTTTTTCAGTAATAAAACGAACAACTCATTTCTTCTGCGTTGTTCGATCGCGTTTTTTTTACGTATCCTGTTCCATTCCTCAATTGTTCGACGTTCGAATTCAAAGAAGAAACCTCTCTTCGAAGAACTTTTCGTTAACTGAGTCGAGTTTAAAGTGCTCCGCTTCGCACATCAAGTCAATTTGTTTCATCTACTTGAAACACGAGTAAGAAAAATATAAATTAAACGGTGGCTCGAAATTTTCAATCTGTTTTGACTCCGCTGCTTGTTACAGCGGAAGGTGATAAAGGTAGTGAAGTAAGTGGAAAGTTATTGCAAAATGAACTTCCACTTAGCGTCTAAAACTTGAACTGTACCGCTTCTTTAGTTTGAGGTGCTAAGTAGGTTGTCGACGTACCACTCTTGAGTGCCACACGTACAAAACCGACCGCATACTCACTGTTACGCGTACAGACGTTCGCGCGCTCGGAAACTTCTCGGCTAGTCTATTAAATTGATAGAATATTTAATAGATACAAAATCAAATAAAAATCTCTGTCTGGAGTTTTAACCCGAAGATTTATTGTTATAATACAGTAATTCTAGGTTTTTCTCCAATGATTCTTGTCTCGTTGAATAGCCACGAAAACGGTCAACCAACTCTGCTGGCTCTAAAACTACTTTCCGTCTGTACAACAAATGAAGAATAAAAACTACGAAGATCCTTCGACCTAATCGAGCCTGAGGGAAGACAGAAATGGACATAGAAAGAAAGAGAGAGAGAGAGAGAGAGACCCCAATGTCGAAGGGAGGAAAAGTTAGCCGAAGTAGGTATAGATTCACCTCCAACGTTGTTTGAATATTTCAGGTGCATTGCACCGAACGAAATGGGATCGCGTACCGACGTTTCAGTGGAATAGGTCAGGGTTCAACTTCACCGCTTATGTACTTTCGTGCAAACGGAGACAGATGAAACGACTATGGAACGTAGGCACATAGGAAAAACGCGAATATGCAGATCCGAGTGCGTTAGTGACATCGCATATACGGATCAGCATTGCCACGTGTTCATAAATGCACATACTGAGCAATTCAGCAGAAATTTAAAAAAATCGATAATGAAGAACAAATCCATACGAGTTCCTTGCGCACCGTACAAGAAATTGTCCGGTTAACCAGCAACATTTTTCTTTTCCTCCTGTCGTGATGAAACCTCAGCTTGCCTTTGAGTGGCGATTTCTCGTCCCCACAATTCATCGGTTTCAAAGGAAAAGGATGTTTCGAAATAGGAATATCCGGAGGAAGGAAAAATGGAATTGACTCTGAAATGACAAAATTGTACTTTTCACTTGTAGTCTAACGGTCATTCGTCTAGTGAAAGTCTGCGGTTGGAGTTTTCGAATGTACAATTTCTAGGAAGTGCAACCACTCTCACGTATCGAACTTCATCGATTTTGAATCTCTTCGGATCGTTCACCCAAGAGTTCAACTTCTCTCCAATGTATTCCATTCGTGGCCAACAATTGTTTTACGATACATTAATTTTATTATTCTTCGTTCTATGATTGTTCAGGAAAACCTACTTTTTTCCAATATTTGCTGTGCGAGATCGGTGCGGTCCAGGGTTAAGGCCAAACAGAAAGGGATAAATTGGTAGAGTTCGTGGTCCAACTAGACTCTAATGGATTCGAAGCAAGATAAGAGTATCGTAGCTATCTCCAGCTAATTATCGATAATACGGAGTCGTCGTCTATAGCGGACGCAAAAAATTCCGAGGATTACGCTCAAAAGGACGAGTCACTTAGTGAGAAAGTGGCATTGCTTCGCAGTGGCGAGCACGCCCGGCCTCTCCGTTTCTCGTTCACGGCGCATCGCTGTATTCTCCACCATCGAAGCTGCTGCTTTAACCTCGCTTCGATGTTCTGCTGGAAAAAACTGGGCTCTTTTATCTTCCAGGGACAGAAGAGGAGAAAGAAAAGCTGGGGAGTGAGTGAGAGGAGGTTAGTAAAAGAGCAAGAGAGAAAGAGATTTAGGAAGAGAGGGAGAGTTAGGACAGGAGAGAGAGAGAGAGAGAGAGAGGGAAAGCCACGATCTCGACCAAACCTTGGTCTGGTACAGGAGAAACAAAGGAAGCGCTTGACGTGACTGCTTTACCGCAACACGTCGAGCTTGGCACGACGAAGACGGTGTCGACGTCAGCGGCGACGTTGATCTGACTCGTTTGCTGCCATCACTGGGGGCAAAGACAACACACAACTTAGTTGAGTTTGGGCGGGAGGGAGAGAGAGAGAGAGAACAGAGTAGGCAAGGGAAGGAAGGAGAAAGAGCATTTGCCAAGTGTTTGTCGACAGGGCCCTTTATTCTCGAGGGCTACATCTTGATCGTATCGTCGCTGACGCGAAAGAAAATGGGAGACGTAGAGCTCTTGTTCTACGAAGCCCAACGTTGGAATATTAAATTTCTCGATAGGGATGACACGTCCAGGAGTCACGCTCGCCTCGTCGAATCCGAAGTCGAGAAAGCGAAGACGAGTTCCTCTCGTGAAACTAATAAGCAGCCTTGTATCGCGGAAGAGGCTGCGTTGGAACACTTGTTAATCCGCAACGGAGGGCGCTTTTCGTAACTCGAATCATTCCAATGATTTTTCATCCTGACAGCTAATATACATATAAATTAGCTGAAACATGTGATTACGTAATAAGCAGCGATTAGGAAGCAGCGATTAGGAAGACAACTGAACAAATTTTCAACCGAATAACTGTTACGCGCTTTTGCAAAATCGCCTTGGATTGCTACAGCTGTGCGATACGATCCAGTGACATTGAAAAAAATTTGTGCACTCGTGGTAGTCTGCAGATTGGAACAAGATACGTTCGATGAGACGTACAGTGCCATTGCCCAATGACCCACCGTACGTCTACGGTACGTCATTGCCTAATGACCCACTGTACGCGTACAGTGAAGACGGAGAGCCGGAAGAGGCGAGCAAAGGTGAGTTTTAAACGCAGCGGGAAAGGATAGGAAGAAGGGGAAAGGGATTTGACCCTGGTGCTCGCGTACCTGGGGATAGGAAGCAGTAATCAATACCGCGGAAAGTGGACTCTCCGTAGCTACACATAAAGGCCCTCGCCTCTTCCGAGTCCTCCTCGTTGCACGCCCACGCCAGCGACGAACACCCAAGCTCCCCTCCCCCGTCCCTCTGGGAGATCCACACTCGTGTGCGCCGTCACATCCGTCGCTCTGTGCCCCATTAATATCCGAATGAACGCGCTCAGGTGCTTTTCGCTTCGCGGCTTACACCGAGCCTCCTCTCCCCATTGAATTATTTCTATTTTTGTCTCGGCCTCTCCGAGCTCGGTGAAAACTTCGCAAAAGTTAGCGCAGGCTTGCATCCGGAGATCCGGAAACATCCAGCCAAAGAGCTTGCTCGTCCCTACATCCGACGAACGATTTAACGACGAGATTAGCTCGCTGATGAAACACGAAATGAGATGGCCGTCGTTTTTTACACGATTATCGATTCAGTTACAAACGCAAGTGCTGTTTCTTCCATCGCTATTGGATAAAACAAGGGACAAAGAGCCAAGGGTCCTAAACGCTTAGAAAGTCATTGACAAAAGGTCATTCTGTTGCCAAACCTCGAAGTAACCAGTTACGATCACTACTAAAAAAAAAATCCTTAGTTATTACTTAGACGAGTTGTAATTGATAAAGTCTACTAATCAGCTCGAATATTATAAAGTTCTATTATCCGGGAGTAGCTTTTCGAATAACGTTACCTATTTAATACATCATCAGACTCTGGACGACATTTTACTTTTCCGGACGAGTCATCGGACTTTTTTTCAATAGACAACCCTTTTCGTCCTCGGAGACGCCGCATTCGCGGTTGCGGGAAACTTCCTCGCGGAATTTTCTGCGGATTCGGTGGAACATCCCACAACTATTGGGACGTATGTGAAGGCGCGTAATATATAATGCGACGCGAATTGGGGTAACGCAAGTACCAAAAGTCTGACAGTTCGCAAAGTGGATCGCCCGGTAATTATCCAAATGGCACGATCTCATCAAAAGCACATAGGGTCTCTAATCCTATCGTGACGCAATGTCACTCTGGCAAATAGGTCCCGGTGGGAGGGGATCTGGTGTCTCCCAACGTGTAAGGAATACATGATAACGTTTCTATACGGCTCTCTGTTTGCCCCTCTCCCACTCTTTCGCTTCCTCTCTCTCTCTCTCTATCCCGCCCCCTCTCGTTGATCCGTCTCTCTCAGTTTTATCGAGCATTATCTATTCCCAGCATCGAAAGGGCATCGAAATTTCTCCGCATTATTAAATGGCCACGTTCATTACGCCCCTGTAATTAGGCTGGCCTTAACGCTTGTGATTAAAATCTACGCGTTTCCATTGCGATCGTTAACAGCGCACAAAGACGATTCATTAATTCCGAAAAATCTGCCTCGGCGTACCCCTGAACCTTCACCGGCGTCAATTAAGCGAGGTATTTCTTGAATAATTCGTTTCTGAATAAAAGAACATCGGATATCGTTCGCGAGCAATTCGATATTGCGGATACCCGAAGCACCAATTAACGAAAATTCGCATAAGCTTTCGCGTTCCCTATTTTGGGTTTTGACGTTGTTGATTATGCATTGACGTCATACGCGTATTGCTATCGACGAGGAATGTAATCGAAACTTGTTCCTTCAGTCGTACGCAATTTTTTTAGTCGTTGCTCGTCCAGCCGGAATTCTCGAGAAAAGCGCAATGCGCGGTAAACATTTTTGCCGTTGAATTCAATTTGTTCGTCGTCCCTGTGGTACCTCCGTAGACACGTAAAAGCTCGGTACTTATTTTCCTTCATTCCCTCGGCGTGTATCGTGAAATATGGCGTTACGGAACGCCGTAAAGAGGTACACGTTTTGTTCGGAGCTCGCTGAAAGTATAAGGGATGGCGCTGGTCAATGGATCTCTGAGATATCCTTTATTTCGTATTACTTCGAGTTTCCGAAATAGAGAGAGAGAGAGAGAGAGAGAGAGGGAGGGGGGGAGAAAGGACACAAAGAGAAAAAGCAATGAAGGAGTAAAGATAATTTTATCTATTATTCTCACATAAGGCCGTACATATGTACGGAAGTTTTGTCTGTACACACATTTGCGTTTGAAGGAGGCAGGGGGTGACAAAACATACTACGTAGACGCGGTATATTTGTTGTGAAAGTGAGAGATAAAGAGAGGCAGAGGAAGGGGGAGAGAGAGAGAGAACACGACACACGTAATTTCGCGTTGTACGTTTCAATTAACGGGAAGAGTCGCCCGGTTGGGTGGTAGTTTTGTGCGTCTCGTGTACTCCCTTGAAGCTCAAATGTATTAAGGCATCCTTTGAGAAGGAGAGAGAAATAGAGTACGCCGAGAAGAGGATAGTCGTCACGAACGTGATCAAAGTGGTTTTCAATCGTATCGTGCATGATGAAATTGATTATACACACGCAGACGGTTGGCTAGATGAGCGTTTCTCGACTTATCGTTGCACCACGTTACGTTCGCGCGCGTGTTAATGTGTGAAGAGAAGTGTCGCATTATCCGTAGGGTCATCCCGAACAGGTTTTCCTTTGGTTCTCTTTCCGCACTGATCGCAGTCTGTTATCTTATCGCGCTGAGACCGACCTTCCGTTCCTCCCTTGTACCATTTATTCTCTCGTGTAGAACTTGCAGCCTCGCATTTGCACGCCCATGCTTCGAGTGCTATCTTTCATTCCGATTTTACGCGTTGCTGTTGTCATTGTTATTGCTTATCGGACAGAACACAGATTGTAATAACGAACTTGAGTTCCCGACGATCACGAACCAGATATGACGCTAATTTTGGATCGTACAGAAACATTTGATCAAAAATAAAAAGTAACGGAAGCGGAGGGAGATAAGAATTATTGAACCAAGTTTTATCGAAAAATTATACATTTTTGCTCGAGTAATCTCAGAAGAATGGCGATATTTTTGAAATATTTGTCCTTCCGAAATTCCCGTCGATGATTAAAGTTTCAAAGTTCGTACTGGTATTTCTCGGAAGATTTCTCTCGTTGATTGAGTCCTGCAGCCTCGATTGACCCTCCATTAGTTCGCGAACCATGCACACACCGCCCTCTTGTACTATCTCTTTTCTCTTCAGGATCCGAGGATTCATTTTTTGAAATATTACAAAAGCTTCACGATGGTTACGTATCTTTCTTTTTTTTACGAAACCTCTCGAGTAATTGAAAATATCGTGGCCAGTCTCTGGAACATCACGGAAGGAAATCAAGAGAAGAGAACTCTTCCCTGGAAAGATACTAATTTTCTGGACGAATCCCATACTCTCAGACGCATCGCATTTTCTCCGGAAGAAAGGAACAGATCGACGTATCTTTTTTCCCATTTTTTTTTTTGTTCACGGTTTAATTACTCATATTCGGTTGAACATGTTTACGCAGAGTTACAATAATTTAACACTCACTATCTCCGTACGTTTACAATGACAATAATTTTTGCTGTATTCGACATTTAAGTACATTTATCGTTTTTATCGTTAGAGATCCGTCGGTCTTTATATTTTCGATTTTTTGTTTGTGTCTGTTTTGTTTTCATAATTTTTTTTTTCTTTTTTTTTCATATATGATTCATCGTCATCGTAATCATTCTTACGTATCTATGCGAGTCCTTATCGCTAAACTTCACAGGTTTGTGCCATTCAATTATTATTTCACTGTTGTCTTATTTCTTCGACCACCGTAACGCGCGATCGACATGACAGGGCTGATCTCAATCGTAAATATATTTGTGTCCACGTATTTACAACGCCGACTCACTCCTCCCAGCTCGTGTGTATTTATCACATATGCATCAATGTCCGCGTTGGTCAAAATATCGTTAGGATCATCAACACTCGCTCCAATTCTATTCTCGTTCACCTTCGCGTAAAAAAAAAATAAAGTATGAGTGGGCGATCAACGAATACATCAGTGCCAGGCCAATGCGACGTGCGTGGGAAACGCACGTCCTTTTACGTATTGTACATCGTAACATAGTATTGTCGAGACGAAATAAACAACTGAAGAATCCTTAAAATACAATATTTACAGTTTTTCATTACTTTATCCTAATTAGAAGATGGCGCATCGATTTTTCTTTGCGAACTTACGTAGAGTGTCGCATATCAATATATATATATTGGCCAAAATTACTAGACTCATTTGTTTTCCTGCGGAAAAATAATTGCCACAGCCATTCGAGTTACGAAAAAGGCCAAAGTTTGTTTCGTTGCTAGGCAACAAAAATTATTGCTTTCCGTAAATTTTCATTGGCTGATACGAAAATTAAGCGACGTTTGTTTCGAATGTCTTCAGGTTTTTTAACGATCCACGTGTCTGCGAAATTCGATTTTGGATAATAATGAAAATAAGAAGACAAAATTGATTCATCGCAACGATACAACCTGAACTCATCAGACACGATGGGAGCAACAAAATATTGAGGGATTTGTTTTCGTAGCACCTGATTCTCTGGTTTTTCAAAATTGCGATACGGAAATATTTTGGGCCTGTGAAATTGCAATGAGGCTGTCTTATAATTTTGGCCAACGCGTATATACGCACTTTTTTCCGCTTATATGTACACACATATTTTTACGTAGATCCCATCATCCCCCTAGGCCGTTTATGGTAATACAATGCGATTATGAAAAATACGAGAATAAGGATCAAATTGGGAGGCTCTCGCGGGATCGTTTTTCTGCCACTCTAGTTTTGGAAATTTTTCAACGATTGATATGTTCATAAATGTATATTCTAACTACGATCCGTCTGAATACGAAGGGTCTCGGTTTTTCCCCCTCAATTTTATTTTCATCCCCTTTTCACGACCTTATTTTACGCTTCGTCACGGGAGGCGACTTAACGATTCATGGTATATCTCGGAGAGTTCGTTCCTTCTTACCAGTTGGGGGAAAAAAGCCGCTTTCACATTAATGTTACATGATAAATGATCCGATACCTGGTTCACGCGCTTCAGCGATGTTTTGACAGTGGGCGTGGAATAACATTCGGGAACAGAAAAACAAAATTGAATTTCTTTGTCAATCGCGATAAGATCGATATCCGGAGGTAAACTTTTTAATCGAGGTTAAATTTATTTTTCTCGGACTAATGTATCTAGCCATTTGTCGCGTGATTTGCGATTTTTGGAAATGTGAAAATCAAGAGACTTCAACTGCTTTAAATGCAATTTCCGTACGATCCGATTTCGATGGGGATTCGCACGTTTCCTCTTATATCGTTTTACTACGAAATTTTACGGTTGTTTTGACCTTTTTATATTCTACCAAAACAATTGTGCCGTTAAAAAAATGCTGAAACTTAATTTTTCTTTTTGGCTGCTCGAAAAAGATGTGAAACTATAAAACCGATAAACGGCGAAGCTGTGATTATACGATTCTCTATGAAGTAATAAAAAAAATAATGTTTACTTGAGCCCATAATTGTTTACTGAATATTTAGATAGATAAATATTTTTTTCCCAAAACTCCCGGTTTCTTTTTTTTTTTAAGACGAGTACGAAGCTCTCCAGGACGATTCGCAGCTTCCTGCGGAACTCTTCCACCCCTCTCCCCACTTCATTCTCTCTCTCTCTTTCTTTCTATCTCTTTCATTCTTTTTTATTCTCTTACCGGAAGGACGTTTCAGTAGGGAGCAAACAACTTGGCGAATAATGAAACGCCAAGACGCACGTACCAGTCACATGTCTCGTTGAATGCATTTTTATTTAATGCGGAAATCCTCGTGACTCCCGTCCTTTAAACAATTCCGTACATGCGACTCGTACACGTACACGAACCCATGGAAACAAGAGGGTTCGCGACCGTTTTCTATTCTTCACGCTCGGTCACGCCAACTTTCGACTTGGATGTTTTTGAGTTATTAAAAATAAAAAATCGTCTGCATTTTTGCGAGTGACGTTCCTCCTTTACGTGGCGAATGAGATGACAGAGGCGCGCGTGTTAGATTTCAAGAATCAACGAACAAACTATTTTTTTTCTTCTCGCTGGTTTTTTCGCGGCTCGAGAAAATGCCACGAGCCAATACGCGATTCTCTCAAGCATACCGTCGGATAGATACCTCAACGAAGACCTGCAGTTGTAAATAAGAAAAAAAAATAAAAAACGAACGAATTATTTAAAGTCTATATCGAATATGCATTTATTCGTTAACATTTTTGTTAAACTTGGTTATTTGTTCGTCTTCGACGATGGGACGAAAGATCATAATAATTCTAATAAAATAATACGTGGAGCTCATCAAACGCAGAGTTTATTTGCTCTACGTAATTTCATATAATAAACTGTGCGAAAACCAATAGTTTTCGATTAATTAAAGAACACATATTTTATTGCAATTCCTGGATTTGAAATCGAAATACTCGTTTGAAAAAACTCTGTCCAATACATTTCTTTAAGGTAATTACCGTTTCCGTAGATAAAATTTATTTTTTATACACCGTGGCTTGTAGTTTCACGAAGATAACTAAAAAATAGTAAGTGGTCAAAAGAAAAGTACTCTGCACGATGGAACAAGCATACGACGAAATAGTAATAATGACTAACGACGCATTCACCATAGAAAACATTAGAATATTGACAAATCAATATGGAAAATAAACTTGCACAAAATAAAAATAATAAATAATTATACAAGAGATGGAAGAGGCCTGGAGTGTGTAAAATAAAAAATAATAGGCACACTGGTATGGTTCGCATCAGGATGAATATTAATATGTCGCTGTTTTGTCTTATCTCTCATATCTCTCGTTTTTCTCATTCCCGAAAGGCGGCGCTCGAAACCACAGACGTATTGAAATCCCTCGTACACTTACACTTTCCGAAATTGCGCTCGACACCGCGACATCGCGACATCCAGAAAATTATTTTTGTCTCCAACGCCCCCGCTCTCGTTCAGAGGCGTGAAAGAATGTAATACGACAAAAAAAAAAAAACATGTAATAGATACAGTAATTTTTCAACGCGTGCAGGTGCCAAAACTGATACGCGTGGGCGTCTGTGTCTATGCAAATGTATGAAACTCCAGACTTACGAAACTCACCACGAATCGAGAACTTCCCCCTTTTATTTTTATCACCGTTATAAACCCCCTTCTTCACTCCGTCGTGTAACGCAACTGTACATTCGTGATATTCCAATGCCCGGGAGATACTCATCCATCAAATTAATGATACAGAGTCCCGTGAGAGAGTTACACGCACGCACACCTACACAGTAATGTATATTCTTCAAAATATCATCGCTCCTCCCAATTTGTTGAAAAAGTAATTAAACAATCCGACTTTGCAGCGCGCGTTCGATACTGATGCCAATGCTTTCTTAAATTTAATTTTTGACGTTTTTTCATTTATTTTACTATTCACGTTTCAACAATGGAACGTCGAAGTGAATTTTTTTTTTTTTTCGATCTCTTCATTCGCTCGTTCGGTTTCTCTTCATTCGTTATTGGTATTTCGTTTACGAATATTTATTAGCGCTAACGAAGTTTCGTAACGATTTTAAAATGAAAAATACCGAGCGTTCTGTTATACTCCGCGCAGTGTTAATTATACCGAAATTCTATAGGTCTGTGTATGTGTGCGCGCGCGAGTATATCTGTTTGTTAAATTCCCCGTAAACCATGGATTTCTGACATTCCGTATTTATAAAACCAATCGACAGGGAACTCACTTTAATTTTTTAAAACCATTGTCCGTTATTCCTGTCACCGGAATAAATAAATCACCGCACGACATCGCGACATCGCGTACTTGTTGTAGAAACGAATAATATTATTAATCCTCCGAAGCGGAAGCTCATCTGGATAATTCGTGACAATACAGTGATGCATGGATGTTTGTTTATTTCATTTGTCGAAACATCATCCGGTTTTTTCTTCTATGTATATGTTCAATGTGGCTCACGGCTCGGAAAGGATGGAAGGATGTGACGCGGTACGAGGGGTGCGCATTAATACGAGCATTCGCGTAGAAGTGAAAAAGCGTGTATGAGATACCGATAATAAAATTGTTTTTCGCAAAGCTCGTGGAAAGTTCATTATTCCGCTTTGGGCTTTGGCCATCCATTCTTCGAGTTCTGTTTTTGTGATGGAGATTTAGAAAAATAAATTTTCGTGAATTTAGATACCATCGATTAAGAAATGGAAAGAAAGAATTGAGAAAAAAAGTAGGAAAGGAGAACAATATTGTTTCGCGTGGGCAAAGAAAATAAAAAGTTTAAAAAAGGTTTGTTGATTTTCCGAGATATAAAAAAAATAATATTGATTTTTAAACGAAAAACAAAGCAAATGAAAATATCGTAAAAAAACAATATTGATTTTCGGAAGGAAAGAATCACCCGGTACGATCGGGATTGTTCAATGCGATTATTTTGACAAACTACCCTTCGTTATTTCGTTTATATCCGATTTGCCAGTCTCTCGTTTGTTCGCGCTCGAGTTGGCAACGTTTTCACGAGCGGTCGGATTAGAGGGAAGAAAATGTTTCAAATCATCACGCGAACATGCGAGTATGCGAAAAAGTTTAATCGGTATAGAGAAATTCGCCAGGTAACCATCCACGTTTATCCCGTATTATTATTCTCTCGTTCCACGTTTATCATACCGCTCTGTTTATTCGTTTTCCGATGTGCCATCATTATTCCGCGTATACAGAACCAATAATACCCGAATGAATTTTAATCGATTGATTATTTGTCTGCGAAAAGAGGAGCGCGCGTTCGTGAACATTTACGCGTTTCCACGTACGTACCATTCACGTACGTACGAAACGATTTTACATTGGCGGTACGCTCGCGTACCTCCTCTTTCGAAAATACGCATACAAGCGGAAAGAAATGTATAACAATTGAGGACGCTGAGTAACGAGCTAATTAGTTTCCCCAATTTGACGCTCGCGAACCTTTCCACGTTGCCCGAATTAAAAAATATTTGTAATAGCGAAAAAAAAAAACATTGTTTTCGCAATTATCGAAAAATGATGACAAAATGAGGAGTGATTAAGAATGGACGAATAAATATCACCGCGAATGCACGATCGTTATTGCACGTGATATTTTTACTTTGGAATTATTAACACGCGCTCGATGCCTCCAAGTTGCGTAGATTCATTAATTTCAAACCCCAATTTACATATTTTTTCGACTGTGAGTTTTAAGTCGCTTATTAAGATAATTATGAATTCTACGACCGGCTCTGCAGAAAGACAAAAATAATTGAACAATCTCGAAAAAAAAACAATTACGCAGTCGTGCGAACGGTGAAAAATGTGTGGCAGAAGTCCGCGGTAACGAAGGGCCAGGATGCAAA
>JAPYZI010000198.1:0-94840 GCA_030523105.1 Ophioninae sp. A BG-2022a | reverse complement strand
AAAAAAAAAAAAAAAAAAAAAAAAAAGGAAATTCTCGTTGCCACTGTCTTTTTCTTGGGCGTAAATGTAAATTCGTGTGGCGCTGTGTTTGTGTGTTTGTGTGTATGTGTTTATTTTTTGTTTACGTTTATGTATATTCGTTATCGGCAAATATACGTATACGTGGAATCGAAATAATTTTTTTTGAACGTCGCGCTATTTTCGTGTTTGTTAATTTTTTAAAAAAGCCGGTTACGCGGTGCTGTAGAAACTCATGATAAGGGATGCGATCAGAGGTGCAATCGCCATTATCATCGTCGGTGATACCGCGTATGAACCGTTGCACTGATCGGTCTCGCACATTCCACAGTACTCGACGGAGGTGCTCGGATATACCTTGGAGATCTTTTCACGAGTCGTTTTGCACGGGTCGACCTCGGGCGTTTTCGCGGTCTGACAAGTTCTCAGTGTCACCGGCTCGTTGTCAACTACGAACGAACAAAAAAGGATTTCGATGCATAATCGTTATAAACAACGATTATTTTTATTGGAGTATAAACGTGGTGTTTATTTTTCTTTCGATATGTTTTTGATAAAAAAAGAAAATATTTTTTACTCGTGTGTTTAAGAAGAAATATAATTTTAGGAAATTTAATAATAAATTTTCTAATATAATTTGATTAGGAAATTTTCCTGATAATGATCATTCGAAATTTATTTCCTGATAATAAAAATTGTCAATGGAAATTTAAATGGAAATTTTTATGAAAATTCAAATTTAAGACATTTAAATTCCTGACATTCAAATGGAAAATGGCTTGAGATAAGAAAGTGATTAACCTCGCAGAGTCATCTTGACACAAGCCATCGGTGTATGCGGCTCGCGATTCTGGCCCATTCCCTTGTTGCTATAGACCTCGAAGACACTGGAGATTTTGTTGAGGGATGCATCGCTCTCTAGCTTGTTGTGCCAGGATCTCATCGCGTCGAGGCTGCACTCGATCGGTTTCTGTCCCCTGATCTTCATTATTTCGCTACTGCAATCGTCGTTGGCCGAACCCACGGACTTGCACTCGTAACACTTGAGTGCATCGACTACAAAGTTCGTCAACAAATCAAGATAAACGAACAAAATCGTTAATTAAATTGTTTTTCACATCTCCCGGAAATCACTAAGCCTTGTAACTTGACAATGAATTAAACTCGGTAAACATTTACTGAAAAATCCTTTTTATCGAGTTGTCGCAATAAAAAATAAGACGTTCTAAAAAAATCGAAAAGAAAAACGTTACGTAAACAAACAAAAAATCTTTATTCCCCTCCTCCCGAAAAAATAAGTTTTCTTCAATGACAAAAATTAATATCATGATAAAAATGGTGTCAAGCAAAATCGAAAATTACTTTTTTCTGTTTCACCCATTGAGCTACACTTTCCTCCCGCTTAAGGGGGAAAATGGACGAAAATTTGAGTATTTGAACACACTTATTCTACATTTCAAAGTTTCGTACAAGTAGTACCTGCGATTAGAATATTCCCTAGTTCTTTTTTTTCTTTTCGAGCTGCCATAAATACAGAAATCTCATTTAAAAAATCGAGCAAAAAACATAGTGTCTAGAAAATATAAAACCTCCCTCCTCCACTCCTACAAAAAGCGAATACATTTTTTTTTAAATAGCTGAAAATTATAAAACAAATATCGTAAAAAAATAGAGTAAAAATAAAAAGTTGGCGGTACGAAACATGAAAAACCGTTCTTCTTCTGGTCCCATTGGGTTACACTTTGTTACCCCTTAACCCAAACAATCGATATTTCCGTGAAACGACCGGGGGGAAGTATACGTTTCCATATTCATACCGAATTAAGCATTCTGACGTAAACTTGTTTGTGCCTCGTTGCAAAATTGATAGTGCACTTTCGGGTAACGAGGGATCGTAATTACAATAGTCGACTGTTCCGTTAGCGTCTAGACAACGACTGCTGCAAGAATTGACACGTTTCCTACAAGGGTTTTGGAGGGCTTTTACCGTTGAGGCGAATGAATTCGCGGATTTCCGGTCCGTCACCAATACATCACGAGCACACGTACGCGAGAGCGAGAGAGAAAGAGAGAGAGAGAGAGAGAGCCTTGCCAAGATTTCCGTTTCGTGACGGGCCCAAAGTGATTCGTGAGGATTTACGAAGTGTCGCATCCGCAAAATTCGCTTTTCCACTCGATTGCCATCCAAAGTTCTTCGATCGATTATTCAAATTGGTGAGCTCCGATCTAATAGACCGTACAAGAAACGTCCTTATCGAACAAAGAATTAGCTCTTCTCGGATTTTGTCAACAGCGAAATTCTCAAAGGAACGTATAAGGTGAGATTAATATGATAATATTATTAATAATTAGGACTAGAATAATTCAATTAAATTCTTAATAAATTAAACAATGAATATCAACTAATATAAATAAATCAATACGAATCATCACCATAAATTGAAAAATAACAAATCGTTTTAATATTAAATAAAATAATAACTAATATTAATACTTAACTAAATTACGAATATCAGCGAATACAAATAAAACAATATTTATTGTCAATTTGAATTCAACAATACCAAAAGAAATGTAATGTTTCATTTTACGTATATATCTATATAATGAACATTGTTTCTAGTATTTTTACATGACTTGACACACTTTTAAACGAAACTACCAACAGTCCGGAGTACGCGAGTTCTCCAAGTGGCAGAAAATTGAGGTTTCACTGTACTTGGCTCGTGAGAAAACTTTTTGGAGCGTATCGTTCGGAGATACTTGTTTTTTTTTTAGTGTGGTAGCGGAAAGGTCGACAGTTTCGACAAGGACGCGTCAGGGTCCTCGTCACTACCTCTTTATCGACGATACGTGTCTTCGAAGCCCTCGACTCGCGATGGGAAGTTTCACTAATGAACATATATATATATATATATATATACACAGAGTGCGCATGAATTTAGGTAAAAATAGGTGATAGATACAGGAGTATGTCGCGTGTTATTTGGGTCGTCGGAACGTCTTCGTGACGCGCCAAAAGCCCTCGAAGCGTAACCCCATTCCTCCCGGATGTCGAAATTTTCGACCACCCCTCTCGGTCTTTTATTCCCCTTGTGCTGGGCGGTCGAACACACGCGTTGCATTTATCCTTACACGGACATCATCATGCTGAAATCGGCGAAAAGCGTAACCCACATTGAACCGAGCAATAAATTCAACGCCATTTTGCGTATTGGGAGTAATCAATGATTAATGTATTTTTCTATACATCCCTACTCGGTATTTCGTAACTTTTTATCAACGATGGCTGCAACTTCCGGTCTCCGACAATCTCCCAGAATCGAAAGGAATCGATCGAGAGGCTTTGATTTTACGGCAATTTTTTGTTGATATATTAGCGCGAGAGTTGAAGAACAGTGATTAAGGTAGGAGTTTCGTAATTATTGTTGAGTTGATAACAACTGCTATTTTCGGATTGCCGAATGGCTTTGTAAATTGAAACGATCGATCAAACGTTTTCGATTGAACCCTCTAATATTATGATGAATTATCGCGAGGGTTGAAGAACAGATATTAGGCCAAAGGTGTATTATTACGTCGACAATAGCCAACTTCCGGTCACCGAATATATCTACCTAAATCGAGGGAAATCGATTGAAAGCCTTCGATTCAACTGCCATGTTTTGATATTTTTTTTTCAAAGCCAATAATTAGGTCAGTCGAACGAAGAACTTCCGGTTTATTGATAAGCGATCGAAAGCTTGAGATTGGCCGAAAACATTAGGGTATGTTGGGTATGCTTAGAATTTGCAATCATCGTAATCCATAGATGACCTTTAAGTCATCGTTAACGAGACTTCATTTTGCTCTCACTTGACCCAGGCATAATACAATTGTGCGAATAGTGCATACTCGAATGGTAGGTTCAACGATGATAGCTATGATGCTACCCAGGGGTCATTTTCAACGGCGAAGGCACTCGTGTAAAGGGCAATGCGAAAATTACCATCGTTCATCGCGAATTGCACCGACGAATGCTGTTCATCTCTGACGAAGTGCTGTCGCGAAAATCCTCTCACTGGCGAAACGCCGAAAAAAAAAAAAACATGGTAAAAAGTCTTTCCTGCTACTTTCAAGAATACATAGGGTTATTCTTTTCATCCTATCTTGGCCCATTTGGTATTATCCTCTCGACGACTTTTCATGAAAAAATAATGTTCAATATTAATTATTAAAATACTTTTATATTATTTTTAACAATTAAATATTATTTTTTTATGAAATATTAAATATTACTTTTTATTTCGATTACATATATTTCTAATTATTTAAACATTATTGCTTACCTAGATAAAAAATGTTATTCCATATTAATTATTGAATTATTGTGCTATTATTTATTATCAAAAATATTAGTAAACATGAAATTAAAATAATTCGTCACTTTTTCTAACGCTTGCTTCTTTCGATTAATTGTTTCAGAGACTATTTATAAAAACTATATTGTTCAATATCAATAATTTTTAATAATTACTAGCCTTATATTCATTCCCAAAACTAATTTTCAGAAGAGCTAATTAGCTCGGCCAAATTACTAAATGCGTGAGTATGCAAGAACAATATATCATTCCTATAGTTCCATAATTCTATAGTTCCCCCCTCCAAGGTTTCCATCGATGATTCATTCACAATATTAATCGAGTGTTCCCTTCACCCATCAAAAAGTATTTCCTCTTTATATCCTTTTCTCTATTTCCTATAATTGCATTGATTAATTTTCAATTGTTCGAATCAAATACAGGAGTGTTTCCAAACGATCTCTCGCTGATAAATTACACCGACGAGAGTCGAATATTTCATGTATGAAATAAATAGTAACTCGTGGTGGAGAATTAACGCGGTAGGGACTTTTTTACGGAAGAAATTTAATTAGGCTGTCGAAGGGGAGAAAGAACAGCCAAGGTGCGTGAGGGATATGGCGCGCACGTATTACACCCCCCCTCCCCTCCCACTTCACCCAAAACATAAATATAGCACATAGTGCTAGTAGACACGTACATAGTAGACAGACTGAAGCGAAGATAGCACCTCGGAGGTCTTTGCCCTTAATTGTCGATAATCTACGTAGCAATTTTTTTCTTTCTCCTCTACTTTTACCTCGTCACGATCTACGATGTAGCAATGGAAAGTTGAGCACTTTAACGAAAAGGAAATAATAATGAAATATCGATACAGGAAATAAAAAAAAAACATGAAATAATATAATTACGATACTCATTAAATTAATAATAGATTTCTTATTAAATTTTAAAAAATCTTTCATTTTCAAAAATTCATCATTTTTATGAGTTCGTTAAAAATGATAAATATTAAACAATAGTGAAAATAAATATAATAGATATTTAATATAACTCATAAAAATAATTTATATTTAATTATGTATTTAAATAGACTTGGAATAAATAATTTAAGAGTAATGAGGTATCCGAATTAACTGTAATTTGGGACATGCAGAATTTATTTGGAAATGAAGAAAATTTGGCAGATGTAATAATAACACAAGGATTAATTGTGAGGATTGAATTTACACTTTCGTGGTGAACGAAATATTTGTTAAGTAGTCCGAGGGTTATTACGGTATTCCTCGTTTCAATTTCTCCGGAATATACTAATACTGATTTATCATATTTTTGTATCTTTCTACATCATAGTTCTTGGATACACATTTATAACGACAATTATTAATTTTATTCCTTTAGATTCTCGTATCAAATATTTGTAGATAATTTCGTAATATTGATGCGAACGGAATTCGGATTTTGGGGTGGAGCTTCGATTCCAAATATTGGAGCACCGATTCCAAATATTGACCAGCGCACGTAATAATGATAATAACTAGTATTAAATATTCAGCGACACCTTATTCAGTTTTATTATCAACGACAATAGCGTTCCATTTATTTCATTTTTTTTCATAAGTCAAGTTCCACAAAAAAAAACACTGAAAACTCAACAAGAAAATTCTTTAGGTTAACCTTTGACCAATAAAATCGATACGATTATTAAAAGACGAAAAAATCATCTTGAATATAAAATAGAAACAATCACTGGAATCTCAGGAAGTAAATTTTTTTTTATTGAACCTTCCACGATCGAATCAAATAAAAAACAAAATGAATAAAAATTCACTGAAACCCCATCACTTCGAATTTTTCTTATCCAATCCCTAATCGATCCTTAATCAATAATTTTATCGAATCAAAAGAGTAAAAAAAATAAGGAAAATCGATTCCCCGAAATATCAAAAACCAGAATATTTTTAACCGAATCCCCAATTAATTATTTCAACTGAAAAGAAAGCTACAAAAAAAAACTCACTGAAATCCAAAAATCCAGAATTCTTTTCACGGATTACCCAATCAATAAAATTAAACATAAATAAAAAAAAATTAAAAAACAAAAATGACCGAAAGAATTGAGTGAAAAAAGCTGACCTGTGGTGAGTGCCAAAGCGAGCACAAGTGCCAAAGCTGGTAGACAGATTCTCGATTCCATTATTCCACCCTCGTAATTCACGTGTAAGCCTTCACTGGGTTTCCTTCCGGTGTTTTTCTTTGGATTCTCGAGGAATAATAATTTCTCGGGTCGTCGAAAAAAAAAATAATAATTCGTAATTCAAAACACCACGAATAGAGGGAATGTTTGTTCGGTAAGTGTGACGAAAAACTGGTTAGTGGAGAGAGCACTGTGAACGATCTTGTCTCGACGAAGTCGACGGTAGGATTGCGGGTATACGGACGCTGGCTGGCGCGAGTTTCCTCCTGCCACGGATTCGAAAGCGCGGCTGGGGGATGAACGGGGGATGGGCGGCACTTTTATCTACTGAAAACCCGAACACTTACGTGCAAACGTTTGTAAACGTGAATGTGGATGTTCACGAATGTAGGTGAATGTTTTGGAACACCAATCACAAAACTTTTTACCCTCTCTCTCTCTTTCTCTCCCTTTTTTTCCGTCGATCCCTCGTACTAAAGTACAACGTAGTCCATTTCGATGGTATCTGGTTGATCCGCGACAGTGGGGGTCGAACGGCGTGGCCGACCCAGCACGCACTCGACAAAACCGGAAACGAAAAGTGTTTTGTCCTTTTATTTATTTTTTTATTTTTTTTTACTATTTTCTTCCATCGTCGTCAACACGCAGAAAAGTCTGTCATTCGATTGAACAACCTGATAAGCTCTTTCACAGTCCGATACAAATTTATACGTCAAGATCGAGCCTTCCCATTAAAACGTAAATAATCCAGGAAACGCTATCGTAACTTTTAGGGGTTGACGCCTCTGGATAAAATATCTTTGATTCCAGTCGTTCATTACCAACCAAACGGTACCACGTCAATCCCGTACCTACATTTTTATCACCAACTCCAAACCTATAATCCTTTCGTGTTTCCTAACACGAATCGTGCCACGAAAATTTATTCGCGATATCCACGTGTCCACTGGCACTGTTCAAACACGTGCATGATCATATTTTTGTGTATTATTTATGGGAGTCGATTTAGAAAACTCGGGTGATGATTGTAGTTCGATCAAACCTAGCAAAAACACAAAAGTTGATTTACGTAGGACAAGAGCTGATGGTAGTTGGATTGGAAGGCTTTGTTTGGGTTTTACCTTGGACTTCGTTTGGCCTCTGGAATGTCGTACCAATTTTACCAATAAAATATTGCACGGTGTACAATTTCATACCGAAAATTATTACTGAATTACCTCAAGCCTTACTTCAAAAACTCGACTTTGCAAAACCCCTTTAAATTCTCATTAAAATAATCCATTATTCCATTAACTATCAAAAAGAAAAGCAATCTTCATTTTGCGAAAAATTCTTTCGCATTTTTGTCAAACTTTAATCTCACTTAATTATTTCGATCTTTGTAAGATGATACAAAAATCCAAAGATTATTTACTTCCTACATAAGCATATTTTTACGATAACCAATAATAAAACATAACTCGCCCGTCTCATATCCGATATTTCGAAATCCTTGAAATCGACCCGCTTATTCGTCGCTACGAAAAACATCGTTAAGTTTTCTAAGACGATTATGTTGAATCTCTCGGTACTCTCGAGCCATTGACGTTTATCGTCGTGATGTGGCTGGTCTCTCTTTCCCTCGATTTCTCTTTTCCTCCCTCTTTCCTCCCTCCCAGTTTACGACAATGTTGGCGGACGAAGAGTGCGAAGGTTGACGGAGGGGATAAGGGGGTTCAGTCGGATGGTTGAATCGGCGTCACGGGGGCGGTGGCGTCGATCTCGCCTCGGGGGTTGAAGCGCAGGGGATGCGTTCACCTCCTTTCAGCCCTTCCTCCTCGGCGATTCTTTTTGCACGTATATACACGAATGTACGCGTTAGATAGACGCCTAGAAACTATCGAGAAGAAAAATGCTCCAGAAAAGTCGATCACCGAGAGCTTTATCTTGTTCGCGGTGAAGAAATCGCAAATTCGCGAGACGAAGACAGAACGATCTGACAAAACGTTGTTCCTACAGTTTTTTGTTGCCCTGTTTTTTTTTTTTTTTTTCGTTTATGCATAACGTGCAAAGAATTTGCCCATTTTGATACCTGTGATGGAGTCTCGCCCATATCCAATCAAGCCCATTGAATCCTCGAGAGCTTCAATCTTCTCGCTTTAATTCAATGTAATCAAATCACGAGACTGGCGTGCAATGAATGTCAGGTAATTAACGCTGATCGACGATCTCGAACAAAATGCATATCGTGTTGCTTTTTTTTCTCTGTATTCTGATAATTATATCGGGTCGGAATATCTAGTGTTGAGTTTTTTCCCTATTAGCGAAAAAACGATAGTTTTTGTATGTAGATTATTTTTTGTAAAGGAAACACACATTTTTTATACATGGAATATTTTTATAAATGAAAATACGTCATTGTTGTTTCTAAGTCGAATTCTTTTTCGTAAAATAATAGACGACATTTTTTAATAAAACGAGGATTTCTTTTTTTATAAAATAAAAAACGACAATTTTTGTATCGTAGCTTCAGCTTTTATACAGTGAAGTCATTTCCATTTTTGAGGCAATTTCCTTCTCGTAATATTTTTTTTTTCCATAGAGAGTTTGAGCTTTCCGGAATAAAGAGAGTGAAATGAGATAGATAGGAATAGGAGGAAGGGAAAGGACGAATAAATTATCGAAGATGGTGAACTCGATAGACTTCAGGATAACGAAACTCCACCTCAAGACTCAATTAGTGGAGGACGATCCGGATACTTTGATGTCCTACACAAAGGTTTAAGTTTGGTTAGATTTCTCGTGGAATTTGTTTAGTCAAATGTTTCAACGTGTTTATCAAAGAGATCCGATAAGGTGAATTTTGGTGTCGCACAGAGACTAAAATGGGTTGAACGATGTGTCGACCAGGTTTCTGTTCTTTTTTTCATCCTTTAGCTTTTAGAACTGTCCAACATGGAAAATAGTAAGGCACAATGAAATTGAATTTTCCAACGTTACGACACAACGAAAATTATTGTTTTTAAATTTCTCTATTTTTTTTTCTCATTGAAATCATAAGTAAAATTCCTCGATAATTATACAAATCTTTATTCTGATAACGTATAATTCAAAACTGAAAAAATTATATATATACTTCGACGAATAATGGATTTAAGGAAATAAAAAAAAATGAGAAAAGAAATTTCATTGGGTCGCAACGATGCGAACTTCAAGTCCATAGGGCACATTCGTTACTCCCACTCAGAGCTCCGATTTTACAGAAACGAAGAACTTAATAATGCCAATCGTACTATATGGTACAGCTGTTATGTTTTATTCATGAACGCAACTCAGTGCGGAGAAGATTAAAGCATTCTTCCTTCTTCGTTCCATCGAAACAAATAAACAAAAAAAATGGAATTAAGGGGAAACAAAAGACAAGAATGAAAAAGGAGTTACAGTTGATTCGCTTACGTGAAAATTCGACCTCGTTCGAAAGTTTTTTGGCGTCAAATTTGACCCGGCCGACGTGATAAACGAGAGGATTGGGCTAATGAAAAAAAAAAGTGTCTAATTAAATCAAACCACTGCGAAATCATTTTCACGAAAAATTCTCGCTCGTTTGTTCCATCGGGTCAATTTTTTTATTTCGCGGTGCTTTACCAAAGCTGCTTTTCTCGACGAAGCAAGTTCGGGTTGGCTATAGGGTGATAAAAAAGAACCGGAAAAAAAACGAGATTGAGAGGTCACTGGGTGACAAGTAACCCAGTGTCGGATTAACCCAACGCGGGACCTGTACCAAATCTTACCGGGACGACCTTTGTTCGGTTTAGGACGTCAAATGGAACATCGATATTACGAACAAACGGATATTAGGAACAAACTTCATTTAACGTTCATTCGAAGATAACTATTTATATTTGAAAAGAACTGTACCGATCGAACCGCTTTGAACAATTGATTTGATTGATTGATTGAAATGATGAAATTTCACAATATAAATTATCAAAAAAATAATAATAATTTTTAAAAATGTGTGGATTTTTTTGTATTGCATTTAAATGGTAACTTCAAGGTAACCAAAGCTTACCTTCACGGTAACCCAAACAAACCCAAACTTGTCGCCATTTAACGGTGATTCAAATATAACTATTTTTATTTTAAAAGAACTGTACCGATCGAACCACTTTGAACAATTGATTTGATTGATTGATTGAAATGATGAAATTTCACAAAATAAATTATAAAATAATAATAATTTAGAAAAATGTGTGGTTTTTTTGTATTGCATTTAAATGGTAACTTCAAGGTAACCAAAGGTTACCTTCTCGGTAACCCAAACAAACCCAAACTTGTCTCCATTTAACGTTGATTCAAATATAACTATTTTTATACGAAAAGAACTGTACCGATCGAATCACTTTGAACAATTGATTGGATTGGTTGATTGAAATGATGAAATTTCGCAATATAAATTATCAAAAAAATATAATAATTTTTTTAATGTGTGGATTTTTTAAATTGTATTTAAATAGTAACTTCAAGGTCATGGAATATATGAAAAGGCGCGGGGAATATTTAAAGAGTGCTTCAACCCTGATTTATATTATGCCAAAATTTGGAGCCCTCGAAGACCCAGAATTAATATTTGATACATGGGTAATCCGGCACTGAAGTGACCGATGGGGTAGTTTCGAAAACTCATCCACCGATCAGCACGACATTCGACAAAATTGATCAATCTCGGTGGTCCCTCTTCATTAGCCCAACCCATCGTTCCTCACCCACCCTCTCGCTCTCTCTCTCTCTGTCTCTCTTTCTCTCTCTCTCTCTCTCTCTCATAGCAAAAGCGACAAAAACCCTAACATTCTCGAAATTGGTAGAACGAAGAAAACAATCTTAATTTGTCAAGCTCTAGCCAATATCAGAGGTCACACAGGATCGTAAAAGCGTTCACGATTCGATGAGCCAATGCAATAATAAACAGGATTAACCGAGCGACGCTTCGGTTACGAAGCACCTGTGCACCAAAACGCAATTATACGATTCTCGTTTCGCCAAGCAAAACGTTCTACCAAGTGACATCAACGTATCCGGAAGTCTACCAAAATATTCGCTTTTCTCGTACTTGGCAACCAACGCCGAAGACATTCCACGCTTCCACCAAAGAATTTAACCACACGATATAACAACGTATCACGAATATACGTGACGTAGTCGTTCAATCGTCTAATCGGATAAACATCATCAGAAACAACCGATTTTTTTCTTCTCCTTCTGGTTTGTTTATTCAGCTTGTTTCTGTCGCGTTCGTTATAGCATTTCGAAAAGCCACTATCGCAGGCAAGAAAAATATTCGGTGCTGTATTTTTTTTTTATTTATTATTATTATTCTTCCCTATGGGAAAGGTCAACAAACCCTGGGGCGGATCGATAATGTATCTAGGCCTGTCAACTTTCCACTATCGCGATGACAAGGATGTTTCGACTACGTAGGTACGGACTAGCCCCTGAATAAAGTTTGCCCCATTTTTGGCAACTCTCCAACTCGAGTAAAATTCAAAATTGAATCCTGAAGTTTCAAAGCTCTTGGGTAGGCTGGACGGGTTACCGGAGAATTGGTTATCAACTGGAACAATTTTTTTTATAGAGTTAGGAATTCCTTGAAATAATCGTAATAATGATCATGTAATTATTACGATTCCGAATTCATCGAATCTTCTTGGAAATAATTTTTCTGTAAAATAATATAAATATATTATTTTATAAAAATGATAGTTTGTTTGGGTTATCGGTTTAACATTGAGAATATTTTTTTACGATTTTTTATGATTACTATAATTAAGATTTAGACTTCATCAAATCTCCTCAAAAATAATTATTTAATAAAATAATATAAATATATTATTTTATAAAAATGGTAGTTTGTTTGGGTCATCAGCTTAACATTGAGAACATTTTTTTAACGATTTTTTACGATTACTGTATTTACGATTTAGGTTTTTATTTTACGATTTAGGTTTTAAATGACGATTTTTTACGATTACAATAATTACTTCATCAAATCTCCTTAAAAATTATTATTTAATCAACGTATTGATAAAATGGTGGTTTGTTTGGGTCATCAGCTTACCACTGAGACCGTTTTTTAAATGATTATCGAGTTTCACCCTAGAATGGACATTTCAAACCCTTCTCGACTCCCTCGTACACTTCTGAGGGTTCCCGGCTGATGTTACACAAAAACCACGAGTCTACGCATCTCCGAGCTTCCTCAGGATGTCGGGTCATACTTTCGGCTTTTTTTTGGATCGATACGAGCATGGGGGCGCAATGAATCGAGATGGTAGGAGTCGAAAGAACGTAAAAAACGAGAGATATGTACGAAGACTTACAAATGTTTTTTCCGCGCTTTCTCCCTTCGAGTATATTTCTAGTAAATAGAAAGAATTTCGGATGGAAAAAATGGAGGGCTTGATAAAAGAGAAAAAAGGTGCGAACGATTCTCCCTTCACGAAAGGGCTTTCAATCGAGACGGAAAATGCCCGAAGAGTACAGGATCGAGGAGAGTGGAGGGATGAGAATGAGAGAGAGAGAGAGAGAGAGAGAGAAGAGAAAACCAATGGCGCCAGGACGGCAATCGACGTCGCCACAGACGCCAATGGAAAGAAACGGAGTTCGCTATTGCGCCCTCTCGCCCACGAAAAATGCACAACGCCATCCACCAAACTTATCCTTGTCTGCGTTCCCTTCGTCCGAATCATTTTTGCGACTCTTAATCATCCGGTTTTTTTTTTTTTTCATTCACTCTCCGACTCTATTTATTTTTATTTTTTGTATTATTATTTTTTTTTTATCGCGCCAGACACAACAGGATTATCCGGTAGCCTTGTCTCGCTGCGTACTCTGATGCCAGTTACAGAAACGTTAATTCAGGCACTTGGATGATCGAAAAAAGGATTCTTTCAATGTTTTTTTTTTTTTATTCTAATGAAGCTTTCGTGTAAGCAATAAAGTTGATGCTGGGAGAGTTTGCTTTACATATATTCAAATACTGAAATTCATTTTTTATTTTATGAGAAAAATAAAAAATCCTCGCTCAGTTGCTTGTAGAAAGAAAAACACTTTTTTTCATTTTATATACTTATACTTTTGAATATTCGAAAGACTTTGGGATATTTTTTTTTTTTCAAATATTAAAGGGATCGATTTCAATATTTTTAGGCTCAAAAATCTATATTTTATTTTACCAAAAAAAGATAAAATGGCAATTGAATCTCAGGCTGAATAATTATCGACGTGACGTTAAGCCAAGTGGAGTCGTTTAAACCAATCATAAATATTTCATACGCTTCATATCGCTTGATAAACTTATATTTTTCGTTGCTCCCCCGATATCCCAAATGTACGAGTGCATTTGGGAACGAAAAAAAGGAATCGCTGATCGCCCACGTAATTTATGTGGGAACGTCTCGACGTAGATTCGTACGAGGAAAAAGAGTCGATATTTCTGATAACTTTTACCTATCAAAATCTACCATTCGGACTATCGTTGAACTTTTTTGGCCGTTACAAAAAAAAAAAAAAAACAAACGTTAAGGACACTGCGACCGAAATCCCTTCGAATACGAAAGCGATTTACTTTGAACGTATTTATTCAATGGAGATACTCGAAGCTTGGTGGATGATAAAAAATAAAATATCTCGAGTCCATCGGAGCAACGAAAATCGTGTTTACAAGCTCAATTGATCGATTCAAACAGAGGGTCATTTTTCTTTTATCTTTTATTAATGTACTGCTAGGAATATTAAAAATAAAAAAATTGCCGTTTTCCCACCCTATCCCTATAATTGTATAAAACATCGAGTAAATTCCTTCCATGAAACATTGCCTCCAAAATTATTAGTTTTTCTTCAGTCTTCAAATATTTCTCTTTCTTTACAACGTTCGGCTGTAATAACGATATACTTTCGGAAACCTTTCAATTGCAAAGAGTATTTCAGGACAAAAACGTTGACGTCGTTTCTTCGTAAGAGTGTAACCGAATCTCCCAATTTACGAAACCATGGAAATGCCTTCACAACTCACCTCCCTCTTTTCTACTCCCCTTCAAAGCTGGCTGTCTTTTTTTTCCCTTTCCACTGTGACTTACGATTGCATCGTTGATCACTCGTCCGGGTGTTCTACAGACCGATTACAATAATGATCACATCGCTCTTCCGTTCTTTGTTTCGGAGTTCTTTTCAATCTAGCTTTTCCTAAACTTTGGTCCTTCAAGCCTAAAAGGATCCACGTAGGCATCTAAGGGACAAAACGACCCCCCCCCCCCCCCCCCCCCCTTTTTTCTCCCCCCCCCCCCCCCCCCCCGCCCAGTCAATGCCGGATATGCGTCATCCCCTCGTGTAACCCCATATAAAACAACCAAATACACGAAAGGGTGGGATCGAGCTAGAAGCGTCGACACAACTGACAAAAACCCTACGTGTTCTTGCACACTACGAGGGCCACTACTCGCCACATTGCATAACGAGTGTATGACTCATACCCCTGAAAGCTTCTCCGCTTTCAACTAGCCCAGAACTAACCTCTGCACTTATACAGGGTGATTTGACATTTTTCGTGGTACACTCAGATTAGAAATCCACCAACTATGGTCCAGTCCTTTCGACAATGGATATGGGAATTTGATTATTATCGAAAAAAAATCGTTTGCGGAAAGGTTTAGGGAACAAACTGGGTTTGGGGAAAAAATCTGGTTTGAAAAGGTTTAGAGAAAACAGGATTTTTGAAAAAAAGAAAGGAGTTGAAAAGGTTTAGAGAAAACAGGATTTTTGAAAAAAAAAAGAAAGGCGTTGAAAAGGTTTAAAGAAAACAGGATTTTTGAGAAAAAAGGGTTTGAAATGGTTCAGGAAAAAATAGGATTTTGGAAAAGAATCGTTTTTGAAAAGTTTCGAAAAAGAAACGATTTTGGAAAAAGATCACTTGAAAAAGAAACGTTCTAACTCTCGTCGCCTCATATTTGGCCTGATCTGATAGTGAACGACCAATTTCTATGAAACAAAAATCTCGTAAAGTACAGTATAATATTAAATTGCGAGTAAAAACCCAGAGGATTTTTACCACACAATCTGGCTTATCACACATACCGGATCCTTTTAATTGCAAGTAAATCACAAATCACATTTGTCGCGTAAGAAGTTAAATTCTTTTTTTTTTATGAGTTATCAACAAAATTTATTATCATTTTTTGCAAAAGTTTCGCAGTTGATTTTTGTTCGAAAATTGTGAATTTTCGATTGCTTTGAGTTTCAATTAAAATTATTCCGATATAATTTTATATTCAATTTCCGAGCCAAAGACGAACGATTTCCAATCACCCTGTATATTAATTTTCGGATGAAGAGGGGAGGGGCCGATGAGAATGGTGGATGAAAACCAAAGTTGTATACGAAATCGGGCACTATGGAATTACGAGCGATAAATTCGTCCCTTGACAGAATAAACAGCGGGCGTTGACACACTTCTCATTGGAGTACTTTTTGCTACACCCCTAAATCCCACTTTTTCATTCTTTTCTAGACCCCGCAATGCTGCACGTGAGCGTTTTTGTTTTGTTTTTTTTTTTTTCTCAAAGTGATTCTCCATCCGCGAAGAAATTGTCCGAGATTATTTTCGTAAATTTATGATCAGGAGGGTCGAGAAATATATGGGAATAACCCAACAAAATCAGAGCTTGTTCAATGGTGAATTCATAGGAGCGTAAGATCACTCCCGGACTTTCAGATCTCGGTTGAGTTAGCATTTGACTTTTTTTTTTAGATTCAATGGAGCGAAACGACGAAAGTGGCATTTCTTCCAGGCATGTAAATCCCATCGTCAGTTTCATTGAAATGTTTGTACGTAAATATAATTTGGAAACAGAATGAGCCGGGAGGCTTCAAAGGAAATAGCAGCTAGAGGTGCGTGCCTGGTTTCATCAACACAGAATTAATATCGTTTGAGAGTAGGGTATGAAACAAAGTTCGGTGAATTTACTTTTTGGATAACTTCCAACAGTTCGTAATATCGTAAATTCGTTTGCCACCGACCATCTGACTAGTCAAACGTTCCCAAGATAGAGTGTCCATTCGTGTGTTTGTTTCGTAGTCACGTGCATAGATCGATTGAATAAAACTTAGCCTAAAAATAAAAACGCAGCATATTTCGAAAATGTTTAATTTATTTAGCAATTCAGACCTCTTTATGAGATTTAAAAGTTCGCCCACGTTGCGACGCGACGAAAATTATTGTTTTTAAATTTCTCTATTTTTTTTTTTCTTTAAAATCGTAAGTAATATTCTTCAATAATTATACCAATCTTTATTGTGATGCTTTTAAACAATTGCTTTAAAAAAAAATTTAATTTACTGCGAAATTACTTCATATTTTTCAAAGCTGAAGGTTTGATCGTAATTTTTTCACTTTTTTTGATCGAACCTCCAAATATATACCATCTCTATAAAACATCGATTTTTCATTCTGCACATAAAATCAATTTAAATAAGAGTTTGATCAAAATCATTCCCAAAGCTGTCAAACCAAAACTGATGAACGGATATATATAAAATTTTGTCAAGAATCATCCGAGAGACATAGCTAAAAGAAGACGAGTCGATTTCGCAAAAATAACGTAATCAAAGATCAAGGCTAAGTTTTTCTCAATCGAGTTTCTCATGGAATTTTTTCCAATAGTAATAAGGTTTACTATTCATGAATAAGTTGTCGTTTAAGATTTATGGATGACCAAAGGACCTCAAACTTATCTTCCCTCTCCACGATTAAGCCTCAAGAATTATTGTTATTACAAATTCTTACAATTTTCATTCTTTACGTCCAGTTTGTTCCTATTTCTTATCCAAGGATGAAAAAGAAACCGGAGTACAAGGAAGAAAGAGTGCGAGGCCGTTTCAACTCAGAGTTCGATAAATCACTCGAGGACGAAATCGGCTCAGCATTATGATAGCCATTACTCGGTTGTATCATTATTATAACTGTCGCTATTGGATCCACCAAATATAACACCGCCGTAGTCGTTGGCATAAATTCAACGATTTTAAGTATCATGCCACTTCGCACTACGTAATAACCTACAGAAAGGTCAAATTTCCAAACGATCGTATTTACTTTTTCTTCCTCGCAAGATCGACGAACGCGACCTACATGCCCTTTTTTTTATTCTTTTTCCCCTTCCATTGTTTACCCCTCCCCCACTTCGTTCTTTTTTGTTTCGTCCTTCACGAGAGTTGATCTCCGAAGAGGAAAATAATTGTTTTGCCTCGTGTTGAAAATGATCGTTCGAGGCCTCTATTTTACAACGCAGGAAATGAACCGCGTGCCTCCCCCCCCCCCCCCCCCCCCCCCCCGGCCAGGGAAAGGCAAATTAGCGAAACGCTGTGATATTTGCACGCACTCAATGTGACGACGACTGAATAATGACGCATCGACCGGATGTTCCGAGGATTTTTTTTTAAAACGATGGAAAATAGAACATTGTTTTTTCCTATACTGTGGATAATAACGAGGAAACGCTAGGGAATTAAAATACATCGAAAGCGATCGACCGATCGTTGGTGAGAATGACGGACGAACGATGAGTCAATGGAAGATCCGAGGATTCGTTAAAACTCTGTCTCCTTTGAATAATATAACGAGGGATCAACCAATTTTGTAAAAAAACTGAGATTTTTTTTCGCCTAGGTTTATATTGTTGGTAGTCGCGTAGTGAAATAGCAATAAAAAGAAAATTATTTTCTTTTTTCCTAAAAATCATATATTCCTCAATTGGCTATACAAATGGACACAAGAATGGAAGTTTCCATATTGGAAAAATCGCGAGCCCGGACGATTTGCTGGGAAAGAAAATGTACTGGATGAACCGGTTTCAGGTTCGATCGAAGGGCTAAAGGAAAGGACATCAAGGAAGCGAACGAAAACGAAGATTTTCTGGGATAGGGAGCTTGGGGAGCTCACGGGATACGCATAATAAGAGAGAGAGAGAGAGAGAGTTTTCCCGATGTTGCGATCCGCGGGGAAGAAGAGGAGGGGAGGTGGGGAGTTTGAGCGTCGGGACGCTTGGCGCCACATTGCCGCGACCCAAATAACGATAATACCCCCGTATACGTTGGAGATCCAGCGTGGCAAAAGGGGGATGAAGAGAAAACGACAAACCACCCCAACCCACGTATTCTGACTCATAAAGACACGAAGGGAACTGTGTACGTCCATAGTAGGAAGGATAAAAGCACTACGTCTTACGATCCGCGTCCACAATAGTCCGAATAGTCTCTTTGTTCCCCCCGGAGAGTATAAAGTAGAAAACCTCCCGTTAAACATCATAAACAGATGGCGTGGATCCCTTTGTTTCTACCTAACGAGGTTTTTCTTCAGGTGAAACCTTTCGCCAGTTCTTCTTTTTCTTTATCACTCGCGTACAGCTATAGGAAACCTAACGAGCTCCCACAAAACTGCTGATGAACGAAAAGAACTTGGGAAAGCGTTTTCACAAAGAAAACTCAACTGGAAGACCCAAACTTCTAGTATTCAATGATAGCTAATATCCTCCGTTGGAAGAGTTTCCATTTTTTCGTAAATATTGAATCATCAAATTTTTTTATAATCACTGAATACAAATATCCAAAATTAAAGATGGAGGACAACGGTTTTCGATATTAGTAATAGTGAAAATTAGTAAAGTACCAAAAGTGGAGTAACTGTGTGAAATATACTTGGAGACACGAAGCTTTTGGATGGGAAAATGAAAGTAGGTTTCCAGAGAGATTGACAGCTGTTACTGTTATCTTCGTAGACAGTGAAGGTAATCGTTTTACCAATGGAAAACTTTTATCTACCGAAGATTGAAGGTGGTCGCTACCTACAGTCGGTATGGATGTTCTCCACTTGGATTTAATCATAGTTTCTTTTTTTATCGATGCAACACTCATTTCCGGTTGTTTTTCAGCATACGATGATCAAAATACAATAAAAATCATTTATCTTTTAGGCCATTGAAATTCGATCAACAAATGTTGAAATATATCCATAATTAAGGAATTCTGCAGTAACTAGTCTACTTTCCTACTCTATTTTCAATGTTATCGTTCATCGAACGTTATCGTACCGAATTGGGTTCGAACATCGATTAATAAATCATGCATTCGTTAAAACACGTAGATTTCACTTTTTTTTTTTTCAATAATAAAAGTTCGCGGATATACGAAGATTATTGTTGACCGTAGGAAATTTAATCTGGGAAGCTGCGCCTTCTTCTCGTTGGACTCGTTGAGATCTACAACCGTTTAGCACGTTTAGCGATACGTTTATTTAGCGACGAGCTCGCATCACTGGTCCTTGACACACATGCGTAATTCGTACTCGCACGAATGAGAGCCGACGATTGTCACTCTCGATCACGGAGGGATGAAACGATGCATGGAATTCTTACAAGAAGAAAAAAGTTTGTTTGGATTTGTTTAGGTTTTGAGTTCGTTTGAATTTTGGGTTTGTTTGAGTTTTGGATTTGTTTGGGTTATTGGTAGAAATGAAGGATTAAGGGAATGACAAACACGCTGGAAACCGATACTCACGTACATATAAGTAGTATATACTTTCCGGGAAAACTATACGAGACATCAATATGAATCCAACGCCATTATTTAAGTTAGGCAAAACCCGACTCCGAACACACCCATTGAATCTCTATAGCATATAAGAAGCTCAACCTACGACCTTTCGAAATTTCGTGATTTTTGAGATTCCGGAAAAGCGGCCGGGGGAAGTCGAACATTTTTTGTCTGCTTTAAAAGTATTAAAAGGGTCTATTTCATCGAAAATTTTCAGCTGATTACGAATATCAACGAATTTTCGTCGAAAGCACTGCACACAGCAACAAAAATCGTGATTTTAGAAGTTTTCTACAATTTTTTCATGGGAATTTTGTGTTTTGGGGAACATGAATGGAGGATTCGTACTCGAGGGATAAAATTCCATCGAAATGGACAATTTAAAAAGATATTAAAAATCCAAAATTTTTTTCGATTTTTTGGGGGCAAAAAGTTTTTTTACTAAATCACGGATAACTTCTTTTCCTTTGGGATTTGGTACTCCACAAAATCCGATGATTTTTCGATTTTTGGCAGAATTTCAAAGTTGGACCATCGATTTTTGCACATTTTTCCATACATACCCCTTTGCCTCTTTTTTTGCGAGTTTTCAAGTGGACTTTCCGGGAAAACTATACAAGATATCGATACGAATCCAATGCCATTATTCAAGTCAGGCAAAAAGCTTTTCCAAACCTCGCCAACCAATCTCCATAGCATGTAGGGAGCTCACTCTACGACCTTTTGAAGTTTCGTGATTTTCGAGATTCTGGAAAAGTGGCTGGAGAAGTCGAAAATTTTTTTTTTCGTTTTCAAACTATTAAAAGAGTCTATTTAATCGGACATTTTCTGCTGATTACGAATATGCCCGAGTTTTTGCCAAAAGTACAAAATTAGACTGGGAAAATGCAAAAAACTTGTCTAGAATATTTTTTTGAACAAGTGAGAAGTCAAAAAATATATTGATTCTTCGGAAGGATGCAAGCCCAGTCGGTAAGAACGGAGAATGCGAGCCGCTGCGCCGCCAGTGAGAAAATCGTTTAACTAAATTTTCTTGATGATCGATAAGATTTTGAGCTCTGGTGGTACATTTTTGTGACATTTGTGTGAAAAATTTCGAAAACCGATTTCTCCGCCATTTCTTCATAAAAATAGATGAAACAAAGCTCGAAATGTGTACTTTTGACCGCTTCAAAGGTTTATGCTCGGAAAATTAGTGAAAGTGCAATACGATGGATCGCAGCTTTCAATTTCTCCCATGGTAACCACAATCTGCACGATTTGTTTCAGAATTTTTGTAAATGCCGAGCATGTTCCTCTTAGACCAAGCGTCCTGCATACACACAATAAATTTCATTCCAAGCGGTTGAACAGTACGGGCGAAATTAGATTAAAAAATTTCGAGGAACGTGTTCGTCATTCCCTTAATTGCAATAATTGGTTGTTGCTCTCTTTGTTTTCAAATCGATCGGAACATAGCCGTTGCGCAGCTACGTTCCGGGTTATCAGTCATCCATGGAAAATACACTATTTTTCGTGGTTACCCATTGATGGGGTTTCAGGTTTACGTGATCCAATAAAGTAAAAAAAGGCAAGCTCTTCTTTCAGTACGATTTCAGACTGGACTGGGAAAGAACATCCCTAACCGTGACAAATGGATTTATGATGCGGTGGAAAACCAGATTGACTCTACAGATATTTATACTCGTGACGTTTCTTTTAAAGGGTGAGGTTTTGAAAAAAAAATTCATCTATTTTTAGGAAACATTTTTGGGAAAAAATGTATTTGCAATTTTTTTATTCGTATGTGCGATCGTTCATTCAAGTTTGCAGAGGTATCAATTGTTATCAGTGCAAAAGCAACGAGGACGAAAACTGTGACAGCAAAAGTGCCGATCCGAAGTATCTCAAAAAGTGCCCAAACTCTCATGCTTTCTGTCGAAAGTTGGATTTTATCTGTGAGTAAAACTTGCAATGATTTCCCATCGCTTAGTTTTCTTTTTTCAATATTAATCGATAGGTGTCAAATCGAATATTGAAATTCACTTCGAATGTTTGCTTCCAACATTGAACGAACATTTTTCATGAGCTCAGAATCATATATTGCCAATTTCATTGAAAATTGTAATTTTTAACGAGAGATTTAAGGTATCGCTCAATGGATATTAACGAATCGATGGGTATGAAGAAAAAATTCTGAAAAATTGGAGATTAATAATTCTTGATAGAATAATCATACATGAATTATTTTACAATTTTTCACTACATAATTTTGTAATTATGAACATGTGAATGTAACAGGAACGCTTGTCAGAACAAAAACCCGTTGCAGATGTTAATTATTGCAAAACGAATGATACTAAATCGCCCTAAATTACAACAATAATATATTATCAAGATTTAGGCTCAAGCGATTCATTGGGATAAATTTTGTTGGATTTGCTAGTGAATTTATAAAATAGTAAAATATTTATTTTGACGTTGAATTAATGAGCAATTATTTGAAATTTTAAGTGTGAGATATGACGATATAAAATTAATCAGCGATCATTAAATATTTTAAATATGATATATATGTCGGTATGAAATTTGAAATATGGGCTATCGATAAGATAATGTAAAGATATTAATGATATTAAAAAATTGTTAATATTTTTTAATTGATCCGAAAAATTAACATTTTTAAATATTTATTTATTATTAAATCAGAAATTTGTAAATTCTTAAAATGGAAAACAGGATCGAACTTTTTAAATCCACGATTCTTTGACTTTAGAATATTTTATTGTCCCCTTAATAAATCCGTGTCAATAACACCTCGAATTAATGGATTATTTGTGTTACCAATTAAAAACCAACTTACAGATTATTTTACCGAATCGCGTGAAATAATAACGATACGAGAATGCGCAACGATGAGTACAGAAAGAAGGGATTGCTACCGCGGTCGATACAGCAGAGACAGTTATCAACGGGTTTGCGAGTGCCAAGATTCCGGCTGCAATGATTCGTTAAACTCAACCGTCGGAGGTTCCACCTTTTTGATCTCTTCCCAGCTCTTCGTTTGCTGGATATTTTTTTGGGTTCATCGTCCACCAAGATTACACTATTTTCTGTAATGAAGTTCCGTTGAAAATTGGGAATAAAGTTCGTGACCTTGAGACGTTTAATTTTCACGACCGATTGTTTTATATACAATTTTTAATACTCAATTCCCTCTGATTCGTAAATTCCAGTATATCGAACCTTCCTCTTCGACCTTCCATATCCTACCAGCAATCGTCTTCTCTCCAACATAATTCAAATCGGCCACCAAATTACCCTTAACAATGGCTATTCCCCAATCACCCAAAACCCAACTTTTCCATCAAGCTAATCATACCGAAGCAAGGGCATTTGCCGCAAGTAGAACTTCCAAAACTCTCCACCGTCATCCACCATCGATCCGCCATTCCATTCACGATCAACTCCGTTCAATACAATTTTCTATCTATCAATATTTCAAAGACCCCACCAAATTCTTTCGCTTTTCTGTTACTTGCTGTATTACTCCGTATTCATCCTCGTTTCTACAAACGTATAGCTACAAGCCTATACCTGAGCCAGCTGACATAAATATCGATTGGCAAAATTTCAGCTCTATCGAAGGGTGTATGTTTGGCTTTGAATTATTTTATTTAACTATGAACTCGTTTAGGTTTGTTTTATTATTATTTAAAGAAAAACTTTGAAAAAAAGAAAATTCTTCTATTATAGTTCCATCAAGAATTACAATTCTACAAATTTTCCGGAATTTTTTCAATTTTTAAAAATACGCAAATTACATACCTCGAACTTTTAAGAATTTTGTTCTCTGTAGATAATATATATCTGTACGTCATTCTAGCTTCCGTATAGGTATGTGGCAAATTTTGAGATAAATAAAGGTACACACTGGCATACATAAATAAATAAAACCCAAACAAAAAAAATTCTTCCATTACAGTTCCATCAAGAATTACAATTCTACAAATTTTCCGGAATTTTTTCAATTTTTAAAAATACGCAAATTAAATACCTCGAACTTTTAAGAATTTTGTTCTCTGTAGATAATATATATCTGTACGTCATTCTAGCTTCCGTATAGGTATGTGTCAATTTTGAGATAAATAAAGGTACACACTGGCATACATAAATAAATAAAACCCAAACAAACCCAAACAAAAAAAATTCTTTCATTACAGTTCCATCAAGAATTACAATTCTACAAATTTTCCGGAAATTTTTCAATTTTTAAAAATACGCAAATTAAATACCTCGAACTTTTAAGAATTTTGTTCTCTGTAGATAATATATATCTGTACGTCATTCCAGCTTCCGTATAGGTATGTGTCAATTTTGAGATAAGTAAATGTACATACTGGCATACATAAATGAATTAAAAAAAAATAAATTATATATATATATATATATATATATATATATATATGATATGCACGCTGACACATATATGTATATATGTCAGCGTGCATAGGTTATCTCGTGAACGGACGTACATACGTAGTTGGCTCTCGATAAAGCTCAGAGTACGCTGAAGATTCGTGACGTGTTCTGTGTCACAGGAAAAGAGGTATTATCCACTCAGGCCTAGTCCGGTAGTGGCTGTGGAGCATCACTTTATATATTCCACTTGAATGGTACCACCTACGGCCTTCCCTGTACATACCGAGCTGTCACAATTTGGCCCTGCCCTATGTGCCCGTGTTGCGCCACGGAATCGGGCTATTAAACGCGTACGTGTTTTCTCAGACGGCAAAATTACATGATTCTTGCTATTTTAAAGATTCCTGGTTGTCAAAAGGATCGGTTGTAAAAAAGGTTGTAAAAAAACCTTTCCTGGTCCTAAAAATCGGTCCTAGTTGTAAAAAAGGATCGAGGAGATCCTCGCGATATAATTGTTGACTTATACGACGAACACCTTTTTTTTTTTCACGTTGGATGAAACCATCGATTTTTGTACATTCGATAAAAGTTCGTAGATTTTGAATATGCGAAGAACAACCTTGACGATCGTAAGATTGAATTTATTTGGGTTTTTTTGGGGTTGTTTATTATTACTTTCTGAAAAATTGTAAAAAAAATTTTGGGTTTATACATAATTAAAAATTATAATTATACAAATTTAATTATACAAATTATAATTGTACAAAATTATATTCTACAAATTCGGAAAATTATAATTCTACAAATTCAAATTCGGAAAATTATAATTCTACAAATTTAATTCTACAAATTATAATTGTACAAAATTATATTCTACAAATTCGGAAAATTATAATTCTACAAATTTTCTAGAATTTTAACGATTTTAAAGAATACGTAAATGAAATATACTTCGATCAGTGACAGTCGAAAATTAACTTTGGCGTAATTGTGTCACGAGTTTTGTTCTATCCGTAAATCCTCGTCCTATCTCTCCTATCATTACGATGCGGTCCCCTCGAGTATCGGATTCTTCACTTCCCCGTGCTATCGCGCCTCTCCCTCCCGTCCTGACGATTTACACAAGCAACGGTACGAGTATGTACGTGTAGGTATACAGTTTGGTCGAGATGGGGGTTGATGACGGTGGCAGTCGTGCCAGCCACCGAACGAAATCAACAGTGTTAGCCGAGCTCCCGAGGCTGTGGGGTCGGCGTATTTTCTACCCCCTTAAATAAACCTTTAAACGGAACGTAGTCGCGCGCAGCCCCCGGTACAGTGTTCTCCGGTACGTTACTGGCAGACTATACACTAATCCGCGTTTCCCGCAGTGCTTGCGTCAAAGAAAAGAAAAAGAAAAGAAAAAAAAAAAAAAACAAAAAATTTATAAATATATGCATAAAATTTTGTTGAATGACTCAATGAATTTTCATTACGACAAATAAAGTTTATCTAATATTTTGTATCGTAATATCTGATCATTTGTAGTATCGTGAGGGGACATTGTTTTTTTTTGAGAAGTGAAAAATTCAATCGAGGCAGAATGAGGATCCAACAACTCGTGGTGATTTGCGGTGCCTACTTACTCGTCGGTCATTTAGGTGAGTCCTATAATCGTGTCATTTATTTTACACGTTTTTACCCAACGACGAATTTTATTTTTTATTTCCCGAGTAACAATTCGAAAAAAAGAAAATCGCGGAAGGTGATCGAAAGAAACGTTCAAAATTGACGTCACGATCGATATCTAGAAAAAAGATGAATGCTGAAGCTTTCTTTTGGCCAATGATAACGATCGAACACATTTTGATAGTGAAAAATAAACATCGATGAAAAACTGTGTCACAGATTTCCGGATGCTTCCAATCATACTTTCCAATAGTCCATTGATAATTTTAGCCTCGATAAAAATAAGGATCGTTGGACCTTAAAACGTGGAAATGTTTTGAGGCCCGCGCGCCCAATAGACACCACCACAACATTTTCCGTGTCACTTTCCCTCGTCCCGGTTGAAGCGCAGGCGTCGTAAGAATCAATGACGATGAGGATCCGCAGAGCCAAAGGGGTCGACGGGTAACCAGTTTTTCCACCAGTCAAGTCCCGTTTCATTGCCTTTCCCCCACCCCGTTCTCTAATTTCCCACCAATTCCAATTCCCCAATGGCAAGATCCAACGTTTATGGAAAACACGATCACGGGGTCAAAGGTCTCTCGTTTAACCCAATTTATAAATGTATGCGAATCGATCGTGCTAATATTAAACGTGGACTGACATATTTCTCACAGGTTGATTTATCAAACGTAATTTCGTTACTTCCGGATGTGTAGAGACTGTGCTAGGAGAATTGGGAGAACCCGATGTGGCGAGACACCGTGACGCCAGCGTTTCTAGGCCACGCGTACACTGCGATCGATATTTCTTTTTTTTGCCTCTTTTTTTTATTTATTTTTTTTTTTTTTTACGAAACGTCAACTTTGCAATTTGCCTCGAACGAGTTCGCTGAAGCTCTTTTCCAAATTTTTTCAAAAATACTCCCCCCCCCCCCCGCCCGACCCCCCAAACTTTCAATTAGGGTATTTTTAGTAAACAGTAAATGACTGGATTTTTCACTAGGGATTTTTAGCGATCATACGAGTTTTGGTTTTTCTTTTTTTTTTGCTTTTTCTACGAGAAGGGAAAAATTACTAACGATACGAGGCGCAACGTGGAATTCCGTGGTATCTTTATCGGCTTGAAACTTTGACCCTCTTCCTGATACAGCGGGATCTTTACTTGTTTGTTTTTTTTTTTTTCTTTTTTTTTGTCATTTTATCGTTGAGAAATGTGGAATCGTTTCTCCCTAAGAAATGGAAGATTGAATATCCGTTGGACCTTTTTAGGAAGTTCAGAGCGATCGTACTTGCTTCGGTGGATGTTTCACGTTTGCAACTTTCGTAACTTTTTAAACTTTTGTTTTTTTCGTATTCGTTTTTCAGGCGTTGAGGCACTTACGTGCTACGAGTGCAACAGTCATCTCGACAGTCGATGCGCCGACAAGAAACCACCCGAGGAACTTCAAAAAGATTGTCAAGTCTCCTCGGGCGGTACCAAGTACACGATGTGTCGCAAAACCGTCCAGGCTATCGAATTTCCCATGAACGGATGTACGTATATCATGTAACATTGATGGGTGATTTAAATCGTTAAATTGGAATATCAGTTTTTACAATATTTTTGTTCATAGAAGTATCGAACGTTTACGTTATATTTTGTAATTTTAGAAAGGTTGGAAATTTGATTGACAAATTTTGGTTCGTATTTTTTGATAATTTATTTTCATCCCTCCAGTTTCGATATTGAAATCGATTTTTGGCGAAAATAAAGTTGACGCTTTTGCGTTTTTTGGTTTGACGAAACTCGCTGTTAACAGTACCACCGGAAACTCGAGTGATCAGGACCTGCGGTTACGACGAGTCGAACTACAAGGGACGTTGTTACCAACGCAGTGGTTTCGGTGGCCGGCAGGAGGTATGCTCATGCCTGACCAATCTGTGCAACGCTTCGACACCGAGTTACTCCCACGTGCCGCATCTTCTCGTGATCCTGTGCCTCCTCGGTAGCGCCCTCAACGTCCACCTCCGCAATTAGTCAATTCGTCTTGTTTTTCCTTTTGTTTTATTATTATTTTTTTTTTAATTACGAAAGAAAAGGGAGAGAAACCAAAAATAAATAAATACGTCGAAATTCGCAACTAAGCACCAAGAGAAACCAAAGGTGAATATTTGGAAGTGATTCTGCCGCTAGAGACGGTCGATTTTTTTTTTCTACTCTTCATTACGATTAAAAAATATCATTTTGGTTATTATTGTTGTGGCGCATGATTATATTTCCGGACAAAAATATTCAGATTTTTGACACTTTTCTTTCGTATTTTGATAAAGATTGAACCCAAACGAGAAATGTTGATTTCAGAGAAACCCAAACAAAAAATATTGAATGCAAACAAACCCAAACGAAATATTATGAATGCAAACAAACCGAAACCAAAAATGTTGAATTGAAACAACAAATATTGAACCCAAACAAATAATGTTGATTTTAATGAAACCCAAACCAAAAATGTTAAATCGAAACACAAAATATTGAACCCAAACAAACCCAAACATAAAATATTGAATTTAAACAAAACCAACAAAAAAATGTTGATTCCAAACAAACCCAAACGAACCCAAAGGAAAAAAATTAAATTTAAACAAACCCAACCAAATGCAACAAAAAAATTAGCCTAATTTTTTTTGGAATTTACATTCAAAAAAACATTAGGCCGACTCTAGCATATTTTTCACTTCCGAATATTTACCAAACCCAAAAAGTCACCTCGTCACTCTCACACCGTCCGCCTGGAAAAAGTTCCAAAAAGCAGCTGATGATCGGGCTAAAGTGTATCGAATGAAGATTTCGAAACAACGTCGAGAGTCAAGTGTTGAAATAGAAGTGCGATCTAGAAGCGGAAAAGAACGAGAGAAAGATTTCAAAAAAAGAAGGAAAAAAAGGGAAGTTAAATCCGAGAAGGAACGTTCCTGATGGAATTACCGTTAAAAGAGTGACTGCGAAAAAATGCTTGCTCGGACGATGAGAAAATCAATAAAAAAAAAAAAAAAAAAAATAAATATATAGCTGTAGATATAGCTTTCTATCGAATTTTCGAATTCATTTGATAATCCATGGGCAATCGAATAATTGAATAATTGAATAATCAATTAACTTCGTATATATGAATGTTTTTGTTTCGCTGGCGATTTAGGATGATTTAAGGATGAAAAGAAAAACTTTGGATTTTATTTTCGTCGACGTTACACTGCCTACGTATAAAGCGTGCATCGCGAATGCTGCTAACGTCCGCAATTCCCTTAGATTTCTTATCGACGCACTTATCAAGCGCATTAGGTAGATGACTGATCCACCTGTCTTCACGCCGTTTCCGCGACTACGCCTCCCGCGGTTACGAAATATCCGTGCGATTAAACTTTAAGGACCAAACGATCCGAAAGATCGCACACACTCAAACACACACATACACACATACACACACACACACACACACACACAATTGTTAGATCGAAAGATGTTAAAAAATAAAAAATAAACAAAAAAGAAACCGTATGAATAATTATAACAGCGTACAAGGCATAATGTGGAGCAACGAAACGAGGAAACGAGGATGAGAAAAGGGAAATTAAAACCCATATGGGAAATTAAAAGTGAATCCTTCTCGAGTCCTCGTTTTCGACGTTGAATTTTAAATACCGATCTACGGGCACACAATGTTGTGTTTGTTCGAACAGTTCTGTGTTTAGAGCTTATCATATATATATACATATATGTATGTATATATATATATATATATATTGAAGGAAAACAAAGAGCTAAGAAAAATAATTAAAACAAATGCGTATTAAGTGTATCGTCACAAAGAAATTTATGCCATCACACACGATGTTCAAATTACCAATTATTCTATGTATTAATCACGAGGGTCTGACGAATAATTACTATCAGGTTACTTTACGTAAAATGAAAAATAAACGGAAAAAGGTATTACGAGATATACCTGTAAATATGTTTGAGAGTACATGATTTTTCCCTGCAGCGATAATCCTCAACGTGCAATGATATATTATTGGTAATCCCGTAGGCTTATAAAAAATATATATATAAAAATAAAAGTGTAATCGTAAAAACAATAATTAAGCGATTGGAAAAATCATAATTGAAATAATGGTGCAACGATAACGAAGTAATTGAATAAATGGTCGTAAAATGAAAATCGAAATACGATCGAGATAATAATAATAAGGAAGTAATTGAAAAACAATAATTGTGATAATGTTATTGCAATAACGAGGCGGAGGAATACATTTTTTTTTCACGCCCTTGACGAACTGAAACGTTAAAGGACGAGGAAGAAATTATTTTAAAAAATATTACGGTCTGTCGGATCCATTATAATTTGTCTCTCTTTCTAATAATCACAAAATAGATGAAATTACATTTTGTTTCGCTCTTGTGACCTTTGGCTGACGCGTCAAGTGAATGAAACCCAGTACTTTATCAATTTAACGCGGGATTGGATAGCTCCGCGATAAATGATATAATATATTGATGTATATAGGAACTGTGTATATAGGTATAAAACGACCATTAACGAACACCCCATAAGTGGCGGATCGAACACCAGCTGATTTGTTTTTTTCTTTTTTCGCGAGAAAAAGAATGTCAATCTCGAAGATTGTCAATTATTTCATCCCTCTTCCCCGTATCGTGTAATAACCGTTGAAAGCCCGTGTCGCGAGGAGGAATAATTATTTATTTTGCACTTGGAGTTTCGTTCTCACGAGCCTCGATGTCTCTTTATTTAGTATCAAAAATTTAGTATCGTATTCCGCGCGTTTGAAAAGAAAAAAAAAACACCGATAATACCTTTTATCATTTCCGTTTTTCGAATTATTCCGATTTCTCTGACGTTTCATTTTTCACACCAATGAACGAAGATAATACTCGGGAATCAAAGTGTCTCGTGTTTTTTTCGTTTTCGTAAATTGGCGAAGTTTGATCAGCACTTTAATCGAAATGATTTCGATAATTGGGTACATTGGAGATTCCGATTATTCGAGAACATCACCATGGCCAATAGCCTCAACGAAATTGAAATGCATTTTCGTCAGCAGGTAAATATACGATTCGTCTCATCGTACCTCGGAAGTTTCAAGCGATCGGAACGAAGGCGAAAATCTTTGCGATTTTCAGTTGATTTTAGGCTCATGACGTGGCAGGAGTGTGAAACGGGTTACGACGAACGTTGAATTGACAGACGTCTCAAGAAAGAGAGAGAGAGAGAGAGAGAGAGAGAGGGAGAGATAAAACTAGGTCGAAAGATTGGAAGACTTTTAGTCTTCGAGGGAGGAGAGTATAAAGTAGGGAAAAAAGAAATCTCGATCATTGATAGATCGGAACATGCACCCAACGGGACCACCACCATCTCAAAATCGATCCTGTCCGAGTCCCTCCCTAGCTCAATGTCCATCATCCGTTCCGTCGTTTCTTCAACAGCAACACGTTATTTACGGTCCTATAACGACCCTCCAAGCTTGCCCAGGGAATTTACATTCCCACTGCGTTTACACGGGAATCCAGAGGAGTCCCGGATTTACCGGAACTTTGAATCATTTGTCGAGTCGAGGTTAGAACTTGCGTTATATATATATATATACATTTTTTTTTTTCATCCATACGGAACGTTTCGCGTTTTTCGTATATTTTTGTAATCCAATGAAATCACAACCCGAGGTTTAAGTATGTCCGAATAGCGATAATTTATTTATGAACGCAGTACCGATACGTCACGCGAAATTGACGAAATGGCAACCAAAGAGCAAGCCAGCTCGCGGTCATCATCCGAGTCATCATCAACAGAGCCATCAGCAATACTACCAGGCCCTTCAACAGCAGCAGCAGCAGCAGCAAACCCAAGTGCACCAACCTTTATCCTACATTCCGAAACCTCTGGTACTCTTCGATCAGTGCCAAGCTAATCAACCGTCGCACGGTCTTCATCCATCCTCCGCTTCCTTTCTCGTGGCGTCGTCAACATTTGCACACGATCCTTACGGGCACAGCGATCATTACGGCACATCCGGATCCGGGCGAACCCTCGTACCTCAGCCTTATTACAAACCACCGGAAGTTGGCCAAGCGTTTTGTCTGCTCCCGGAACGATCGCAAACGAATCAGCAGCCTCTAACAGCCCAAAATCAAGCCTCTTACTACAACGTAACAGCCACCAATGCTTGCAACGTACAAGCCATCAAGCCTTCGTTTCACATTACCAATGTCCCTTACGGAAACCTCGCGATGTACGAAAACGGTCAAATCCCAGCTGGCCAGAGCTTACCAACGAATCAAGTATTCCAAAGTCCATCATTGCCGTTCGCGACATCGAGGGACCGACCTTCGATCCTCTCGGACATCGATGTTCAATCCGTTATTTGCACGAGAAATCTAACCACCACGGATGACCACAAACATCAAGAATCGATCGTCCCTAAAAGTGAAAACGTTCGCTGGCCCCTTCAAGATCAAGAAACTTCCGGCACTTTCGAGGTTTGTCAAAAGAAAACAATACGAAGAACGTTAACCCAATTAGTTTTATTTCCAGGCTCCCGCTGGCGCAACAAGTTCACGAGTTTCCATCACCCCCGCTCAAACAAGTCGATTGGACTCTTCGACGATAAGGAGAAACCAAGATGAACGCTGCTCCGATGAGTCCGGTGCCAGTTTCGACTTTACCATCGAAGCGGAAAAAATGGTTTCGGCGTTGTGCAACACGGTGTCGTCAAACGAGTTAGGCAAAGACGATAATTCCGTACGAAACGATACTTCGTCTACTTTCGCTGCCGGTGACAACTTGACGAACAAAACGAACGTGTGGTTCACCGATTTTTGCACGGAATACGGAGTTTCGGTTGGTCAAACCAATAGAACCGCCAGTACTCAAACCAGCGAAGACAGAAACGACTCGTACGATCCCGAAACTATGAGGAAGACTATCTATTGGGGATGCAACGAAGCGGAGTCGATCTTGAATACTTCGTATTATCGTGGCAACTCCAGAGCAGCGTGGCTCGCTAACGTATCTTCCGCAACCAGAACTGCCGTTACCAAGTCCTCCACTTGCTTTCCTGTATTCACCGGGGACCGAACGTTCGTTCTAGACCTCATCAATGCTATCCTGCGTATCAGCAACGGTTGGCTTGTTCTTGACAACTATTTGAACAAGCAGTACTATCCGTGCATCGACGAGAAGTTCGATCGGGAATTGACGAGCCACTTTAAGACCTGGGAATCGGTAACCCAGGATTTACTCGGAATACTTGTCAGAACATTGGTGAACCTTGAAAGCAATATTGCTTCGGATAATACGAGCTTGGAAAACTTGGGGTTTCATGAACATCCGTCGAACGCGTCATTTCCGGGTGACGCTAGTTTATACACGAACAACGATCTCTTCGTTCCTTTGCAACGTCAGCAGCAACAACCCAACCCGAACACTTGCGATTGGAACGAACGCGATTCGACTCGCGGACTCGGTTACTCCTCGCAGTCACCCACCACCGTGAATTCAACTTCCCTCGAGTCCAATCATAAATCTCAGAAGGAAACGAAGCTGAGAAGCAAATGGACGATAACCGAGAATTTGTCGTCAATGATGGAAAGCGGAAAACCAGCTCCGAACGTTTCTCTAAGTCAGAGCGAACTCGGTTTTTCGTGCGGCAACAGATTTCGCGTTAGGAACTCGTCGAACGCCTCGTCGACGAAGATCTCCTCCTCGAGGCGTTCGTTGAACGCCGAATTCTTTCATTTACAAAACAAAGTGATGGCGAGCTTGGGCAGTTCGAACGAACAATTGGAGAGGCAACGTTGGGGCTTGAAGGAGCAACGTTACGACTTTGTTTTTGGTGCCTCGAGGACTCCCGGTAACACTATAGTTCCGGATTTTTCCGAGCCTATATTCAAGATCAGAACAGCCGGAAGTTCTTACGAGAACGCCTACGCGCAACGATCTCTACCAACGATGAATCAGTCGAATACGTGCGAGCCAAGTACGAGTCATTGTACGAGCATGAATGGGAGCATTTATCTGGTAGCGGGGCCTGAAACGTCTCTCGAGACGACTTACTTGGCTGGAATCGCGAACGCTGATAGCAACGAGTCCCACGCGGAACCAGATAGCGCCGGTAACGTTAGAATAGCTGAATTGAACGAGCACAATTGTGGAAGCGACCTCGTCGTTTCAGCTACGAACATCTCGAGTATAAAAAACGAACCGGTTAACGCTGGTAAGACGACGTCCGATCGTCGCGAATTGGCAACGATACCGAGAACGAAAATGACCTTGTTGAGCCAGATAGAAGGTGGAGCAACGAACGTTAACAGGGATCCGAAGGAGATGACCGCCAGTCTATCGGCGTGGTTCGCTAGCATGAGAAACTCCGGTGGACATCGGAACGTCAATTGTCAGATGGAACAACGAAAAAACGAGAGCGCCAATCCGAGGACGTCGACGCATCCTCAGGAATCATCGAGAAGCGCCATCGACCTCAACAGGCAGCTTCGCATGGATGCCAATCGGCAATTGCAGACATTGCGAAATATGCAGGCCATACAGAGTCAACCTTGGAACGCTGCCAATCTCTTGAACAATAAAAAAAGCCCAGCGAACCTAAACCGAAATCTGGACGAGTACGACAGCTCTGAAGACGTCAGAGTTTACATGAAGCCGGGTAGCTACAACGTACCAAAAAAAAGGCATCACCGAAAGAACAACCGGAAATCCGATAATCCAACGAGTTCACGTTTGAACGGCAACACACCGAGGTCACAGGGTACTCGTGGATCTAACGGTATTTACAATAGCCGTGAAAAAAATGATCGACCATCGGGATCCGTTTCGTCGTTGCTGGTAGCTTCATCGATACAAGTATCCACCACTACCACCACCACCAGCACGTCAATCGCTATACCTTTTTCATCTGCTCCACCCATCGTACCACCTCCCTTGAAATTTACACCCGACGATTCTCCGAGGATTCTACGACGCCCAAGTACACGGTCCAATCAGGAAACTCGTCAAGAGTCCGCTTGGAAAGCTGCCTGCGCTTCAGCCGAGATTCTACTGGAAGCTCTCAACGTGAGAACCCCCAACACTCGAAATTCGGAATCCAGTCCAAACTCGATGAAAACTATAAATCGTGAATCGAGAGATCGTCAGAACGGATCGAACGATCGCCTCTCCAATGAAACTGGAAGAGAAGAGGAGGATCTCCTACCCGAAGCTTCCAGTTACGAAGCTTCCGAAGACGACTCCGGCACAACTTACAAACTCTCGCCTCAACGATTCGCCGGACTTAAAGGCCGCGATTCCAAGCAATCCAGGACAAACGTCAAAACGGATTCTTGGCTGATAAGCACTTTGAACAACGCGAGTATGATCGATACCAACGCTGGAGAATCCGATCTAGACAGCACTATTGGTGAATCTATGAACAGTTCCATTAACGAAGATCATCGGGAATACAAAAAAAATGTCGCCACTTCAACACCGGAACCACCCAAAGTCCCTAATAATGACGATCTCGATCGTTCATCGATAATTCCTGTTGGAAGCTTTACCGATCGTTTTAATGAAAAATCAATTGGCGATTCTACCCGCGACAAAGATAATGATTCTTCAGGTTTGAGGCTTCAAACTGCTCCAGGCAATTTGTCCAATTCTGGGATAGAAAGTACTGGTGAATTCTCAGGAAAAGCTACGTATTCCGAGACTGTAAGAAGATCGGCAGGGAAATTAGGCGGCGTTGAAAAAACTGACCCGCGGAGTGTTAGACAAACGAGATCAATGAATTCGATCGAACCAACCGTCAGAAATACCATAATTCCCATACTTGACAGAAAATGCCAAAAACGGGACAACGATCGAGGAACGTCACAAACGATTCATAGATCGAGGAAAATCACGACGAAAAAACTCTCCAAAACCCTAGAAGGGAAGGACGTCGATGATGGACGTTCCAACAAAAAAACCTTCAAAGAGGAAGTCCCAGGTGACGATTCAACCAAACCTATCACCATTGAATGTCGAACGAAAAAGAAAGACGACGCTGGTTGGACCCTTACGAAAAGCAAAGTCAGCGAACGCGGCTGGTCCGTTTGGTACAGCTCTAGAAGAAAACAGGCGCTTGGTACATTAGCGCTCAACAAATTGGCGACGATACATCGCACTGTTTGGCAAATGGACGACGCGAAACTCCTCAAATCTCCAAACACGAATATTAGCGGATGTGCCGGAACCACCGAAATGGTTTGTAAACACTCTCGTGATTCTGATACTCCGCATCATTGGGAAACAACGATAATCAATTCTGGTTTCAATCATTAAAACGATTGTCTTTACGTATTTTCATTAGCGATTTTCGACCATTCCCAAAAAAGACTTTGAATAATTTTATAAAAAAAAAGGGCGAATTCAAAAATATCGTATTCAACATCAACGAAATTCACAATTCTGTCATAAAAAGTCTAATGAAAGTTTGCATTACACTTTTTTCCCTCGATTTATTCAGCAAAAATCTTTCATCCCTTTTATCATATTCTTATCGGACACTCGCGACGTCGATTTAAAAATCGAAATACTTTTGACAATTATGAAAATAAATAAATTAATTAAAGAACTAAAAAAAAAATTCGTTGCGTTCGAACCGTGCAAACTTCGTCATTCGTAATGCAGTTTTCCGATGGAAGAATTCATAAATTCTTTGAGTAATTCACGTAGCCTGTTATTGACGAAAATATCGAGTAATGCAAACACGAGGATGGTACAATTTCCAAAGGAGAGTGACGCAATGGTGAATTAGGTTACGTAGAATTAGGATTTTTCTTTTACAGATCGATGACGACTGCCGTATCAAAAAGAGTCCCATATTTCTGGAGACAATCGGCTACAAATTGAAAAATCGCATTTACTACAAAATTGAGCATTTTGTGAGAGACTTCCGGAAAATCATTAACAACTCCAAGATCCATCACAAGGTATGTACGATGGGAATACTTTTGGGAGGAAGTACGAGGATTTTTATATTGACCTTTTTTTAACCGCTACTTTCCAATCTGCCTTCTACTTCCGTTAATAGAAAACGGTATAACACTCCCCCCCCCCTCCTCCGCTTTCCGCATCAACAAAATTATAAACGTTGCAGAACGATACCGATTGCGTCGCCAAGATCGAAACGCTTTCCCAGAGGCTCGAGAAACTCTTCGACGATCATTTTGCCAATTGGGATTTGGAAAACGTATCGAAAAGTCCGAGGAATAACAACGGATCGTCGAACGTTCAAACTTCGAGATGGAAGTCTCCGCAACGTCAAAAATCGACAGCGCGTCGATCGACCACTTCGGCGAAAGAAAATTCCGTCTCGACTACTGCGAAGAACGAAAATTGACGCGCGCGATTTCGCGTAACCAAGTATTCGTCGTTTTAACGTAACGCATTTGCCATTCGAACAACTGATCTCCCCGCTTACCGATCGTCGATAAAGTTGGATCGTGTTTCTAGTATTTCACTTCTAATATCGCGCATCCACCTTAATAGCGTATGAGCAATCATTGATAAAAAAAAAATCGAATTCTAGTCGCGTTAAAAAGGATTCGGTGAATTTCCAACGATTATGCCCATCCCTCTAATTGTTTCGATACTCATCATGCGAAAGGAGAAAAACAGCGCCCTCTCGATACTACGTTTCTCGCGGTGCGTTTTTCAGAATGTAACGGAACAGTTCACTTGATGGGCGAAATACGATCAACGATTTGTTTTTATACCTGTAGTTAACGTGAATTACTTTTCGTCAAATTTATATATCGAAAGCTTCGTAAAAATGAGAAACGCAGAGCTCATACTTGTAACTACTTCTAATGTTGACCGAGAAAAGTTCGAATTACGTTGTGTGGTAACTGCGAAATAAAAGGAAAAACTGTAACGCGTTCTAAGAAACGATAGCATTATCGAAAATAAATTTAAATATTAAAAGCTCATTTTTATCGTTGCTTTTCAGCATAACCCTTCAAGCCGAATTCCAATAAGCGAGTGAAATCGTACTGTTTCAAGAGTTTGCTCTATATACCCTCATTTATTCACTAACAGAATTTTCTCGTAAATTGTCGGGGAGCTTGACGATTTTTCTTTGCCCCAAATGTAAATAATCTCGGAGAAATCTGCGTTCGAAACTTTCATTTATCTCTTTCGAACTTGTGTCACGTGATACATAGTTTGTTTCGTCGATTGCGTAACCATAGCATTCAAGTGGAAGCAAGGAAATGAATACACTCACCAGGACGGTTTCAACTTTGTTATGTTCTTTTTCGTATCGCTTGATGATGGTCGGCACTTCAATTGGTTCGTGGATTGCCGTTTTTTACATCGATTGCTCGCGATGAAAATACTAACCCCGAGTTTACACTGACCGAAAAACGAACTGCTACAATCCGCGTAGTTGACTCGCATATCCCCCCAGAATCGCATGGCCGCGCAATCTGCAGGCGGAAACCGGAACTGTTTTGTATCCGCCAGAACTGACGAGTGCGCCTCGTCTACGTTATGAATTTGCGTTTTCCAGCGTAACCGGTGTGGCCAGAAAGCCCCCACTCCTCTCTCGCTCTCTCTCTCTCCCGGCGTTTTGCATTTCATCCGGCCAGACGATAAAGAGCGCGCATGCTTGGAATGACATTGACGATTTGACATTGTTTCACGTTTGTTGCAAATATTGCAGTATTAATTAATACGAACATTAACCCGTCCGCGATAACGAAGATCGAAAATGCCTTCGGAGGACGCTGCCATGCTCGTCGACATGGGTTTCAGTTTGCCTAAAGTGTAATTTCGCAAAAAACATCGAATATTTTGAATTATAACCTCGTCACTGCTTTGCTTTACATTGTTGTTCCGCATTTTTGCGCTTTTAGGGAAAAAGCTCTTCAAGTTACCGGAAACAAAGGAGTCGAGCCAGCCATGGAATGGTGATTGTCATCTTTTTATTTTCGTCGTCGTAGAGATGCCGATCGCTCTTTTAATCACCAATGCTTCATTGTTTTAAAGGCTACTAGCCCATTCCAACGACGCCGAACCAGAAATCGAACCACCAACGCCTGAAAGTGGTCCGGAAAATGGTGCCGAAACATCCAACGAAGATAGCAAGGCAGGAGCCAGTAACGACCCTGATCTTGTCGCAGAAACCGCCAAGTCCTTGAAATGCGACATGTAATGTTATTGCTGTCTGCTTATCGATGTCTTCCATATTGTGAAGCTGAACAAAGTCACTCAAAACTGCAACTCGAGTGAACGAACCTTCTCTGCTCGCAGATGCCAAAAATTGTTCCAATCAACACTGGAAGTCGAGTATCACGCTACTAAATCCGGTCACGACAGTTTCTCCGAAAGTACGTCGGAAAAAAAGCCTTTGACAGACGAGGAAAAGAGGCAGAAGCTTAAGTCTCTCGAGGAAAAGTTGAAGCAGAAGAGGAAGGAAAGAGAAGAGCAGGAAAAGAAAGAAGCCATAGAGAGGGAAAAGAATAGGATACGTTCGGGAAAAGAGATGGCTGAGGCTAAAAAGAAGTAAGTGGCTTTCCTGTGTACTAAATATCTACAATTTTTACGATTTTCTGAAAATATCCACAATTTTCTGATGCTCGGGAAAAGGAAGTTCAAGATAAAATTTATTCATTTTTCGTGTTACAAATTTGCTACTGCGTTTGGAAAATATTGGAAAAATTTGGTCTGTAACAAAGGCGGAATTATCAGATTGGAAGAATTAGAGATGCAGAGATTGGTGGAGCAGAGAAAACGTGAAAAGGAGGAAGAGAAGGAAGCTAGACGGAGAGTCATGGCGCAAATTGAGGCAGACAAGGCTGCTAGAAAAGCCAAAGCTGCAGCTGAGAGTGGCCAAACACCCCCTCCAGTTGTGTCACCACCGGTACCCTCCGCACCAGTAGTATCTCCAGCCAAACAAGACTATAAGGAAACCAAGCTTCAGGTACCGTTTGAAAAAATTTCTTAACAGAGCTGCATTACTGCAACAACAACAGAACTTGTATGCATCATTACTTAGTTCCTTCCGAAAGAGTTAGACTAAATTTGACAATATTGAGACAACCTTCTTTCGAATCGTAGAAGTTTTTGTTTCAACTTATAGCAAAAGTGTTTATATAAAGCATTGTTTCACTCGTAACTAGAACAACAAAAAAGATCACGTAACAATGGTGCATAGTTTTTACCATGTAATCACCGCAACATTTAGCATGACGCCGACTTTAAAAAAAATCTCAATCGATCATTGCATAATTGTGATGTCCTGAGGTTTGGTTTATTTTACCATTTGGCTCATCCATTGTGAAGGCAATTCCAACATTCTCTGAACTGTTAGATGTTCAATAACGACAGATATCAACAAAATTTTAGCAAAGCATTGCATGCGTATACTTTTAACCAGAAAGTTACAGCCTAATAAGTTGTAAATATTGTGCGACTTGCAACTGTTCCCATTTTGGACCAGAGGCATAAAACTGTATCTCCCAAATTCCAGCAGCCTTTAATTGAGGTTTCAACGAACCCTTTTTTTTAAATCACCTAAAACTATTATCTAAATTTCTGGCCAGTTGTTCACTATTGTTGTGCAATAATTTATTGATAATTAATATGAAAAATATTTCAGATACGTCTCACCAATGGTCAGACCCTCGTACAAAGTTTCGGGTGCAAAGAACAACTTTCTGCGGTAAGATTATACATCGAGATTAACAGAACGGATATGCCGGGAAGTTTCAACCTAATGACGAGCTTTCCAAGAAAAATTTTCACAGACGAGGATTACGATGCACCGTTGGATGTATTGGGTAAGCTCACGGATACTTTTTGACTGTACTGGTAATGTCGATGATTGTATGAGTGTATATAAAGTTTTTAATGTGAGCGAGATATGAAAACAGCACTGCGTTGGTCGTTGAAATGACGCACTCGTTGCACGTTTAAAAGAATAATACGAAATGGAGGAAGTAGGAGAATAAGAGTATATCCAAGGTTCAAAGTTCATTGTTCTACTGACGTCGGATAATTTCAGGGCTGGTGCCTTCCGCAGTTGTGATCGTCCAGAAAAAGTTGGAATGATGTTATCGAGGAGAATGCAACACGTGTTCGATAAGTGAGAATATCGTAACGCACAATATATCTATAAATACACGACTTTACAGTTAACAAACCAATCGTCTTTACTGAGTTTATTATAAAGTGTATCTAATCCTCATGTTTCGTCAATGATTTCATTAATAAAAACAAACAAAAACGGGGACATTGCCATTTTCTGCAACACTATCGTTGTGAATCGATAATAATTTCATTTTCACGAGTATTGCCACGTCGAATAATTTCTACAAAAGATGTCATTTGTCACGACGTTCTCGAAGAAGAGTTCTCGAAGAGTTCTCGAAGAGTTCTCGAAGAGTTCGAAGAAGAGTTCTCGTACAAACGTATACATTGATTGTGTTTATAAGTTCGTTGTATACAAAATTTTCATTATTATGCTCTCGCTGAACGCGTTGAATTCTTCCAGTCGCAACGATGCATCGTTATACCATAAGGACTGATGGAACCGTACCCGGATAAATGATTTTCTTATGGTAACTGCAGTTTGTAGGAAATCCGACAATATTGGTGCAATCTATCAACTCCAACGTCTTGTCAAAACAAATCCTCACTTCGGACAAATAGGATTCATCGGTTTTCTGTGAAAAGAACAAAACGAAACGGTAGCCCTCATTAGTTGGAAGAATTGAATTTGTATCAAGTAATTTATGAGCTATCGTTGAAGTTTTGAGCTCCTTTTTACAAAGTCGATAAACGTGATATTTTTGCAATATTAGAAAAATTAACGTAAGCGGAGGGAAGAAATTCAGGACTCACCGGATTAACGGCACACGTCACCATGGCGCGTTTGCCTAGATTTGATTGAACAATTTTAAGAATATCTCGTATATCGTACGTTCCACCTGGCGTAATTCCAGCGTTACCAAGCACGTTTTTCATATCATATTTCTCGAGAAGGTCGATTCCTTTTTTGAAGTATTTGTACTCGGTGTTCAGTGGTTCCAAAACAGCTGCGCAGGTACCATGTTTTTGCCATTCGTGAACCCATAATTCGTGACCTTTTTTCCCTTTGTGAATATCCATCCATTCGATGTCCAACTGGTCCTCAATAGATTCAAGGGCTTTGATATCAAATGGCATGCTGTTGTTACAGTAGAAAGGACCCAGCTCGTGATTCTTCGTTGGCCATATCCCATGAATAGACCACTCGTCGTTCGTGGGTAAATTACACATGTGACCCGACGCACTTTTCTTCCACGTGAAACAAACGGTCTGTGGCCACTGCTGAGTAAAGATGAGCAGGTCGAATTCCGTGGATTTAGATATTTGCCGATGTCGGTTTCGCCTATGCTTGTTCGTTCGACGCCTGAAAAATGCAGTTTCGTTTTTATTTGAGTTAGTCCGCGTCTGTTCAATCCACGTATTATTTACGTTGAGCTTCTAAAGATTATCATCCAACATTTACTTCCAACTTGTAGTATCAACATAATGGTGTTTTCAAACAATATCCAAAATTGAATTATAAGATTTAACATTTATTCAACAAAATGTCTCCAGTTGAAAAGGAATGCTGGAGACACGCTGTTTCAAAAGTACACGCATTGATGGATACGTTTCTAAAAATAAATTCACTGAAAGTATGCGTGACAAAAAAAAATTACAGTTCTGTACGGTTGGACTTCTCTTACTGTCAAAAATCTCGGGGTTAACGAACGTGCAGGTATGCTCGAAGGTTTAACACCAGACGAGCCATCGCGACCATTGCTATTCGGAGAAAATACTTTTTAACCTGGACATTCCCTTTGTTTTCAGGATTCGTCGACGTAAGAAAAAAAGAACTCACAAAAGTAAAGTCGGCAAACGTGCTGACCACGACTTTTCTTAACGTTGAGGAATGCTCAGATAAAAATACGCGAAACAAATCCATTTTTACAATGCGTCTGCAAACCTGGATATATCGTGACCGAACTAAAACGATTTTCAAACGTTCTTCGTTTATCTCACGAAAAATAGATGAAAAAATACTTTTTTCAATAATTTTATGAATGTTAATTGGAAATAAAAATGTTTAATAGTAGTTCGATTTTACTGAATTTTTCAAGTGTATTAAGGGGATCCACCGAAGTACCAAAAAATCGTTTAAAAATAAAGTATTAAATTTTTATTCTTGGAAACAAAGCTCGCCTGCAGCTTGATTGCAACGTAAAATCGAAGGAAAATCATATGAATATATCTTACGTACCTAGCATCGATGACGACAGATATCATCAGGATGAGGAAAAAAATGTACAATATTTCGCGACGGACCATCGTTGCCGGAGGTTTTCAAACGTGTAACAATAGCGTATTTTCGTTGTCAGTCCGTGCGCACGAGGATGCGTGGCTTGGGTTTTGTACGGGTAGGAAACATGGAATAGCGTCGCTTTCTCCCACCTCGAGAGACCACAAAAGCTATTACAACCTTGGTCGATTGAGACCAATCTTCCCCTTCTCACTCGTATTTTCCAGCCCCCCGACCCCTCACCTTCTTGCGCTTTGCTTGTCCCCACTACTGCCTCTTGCTCGTATACGTTTCTCGAGTAACGTCAGCTGTTGAATCAGCTGACCACGCAGCTGTGTTATCGCCCGAATATACTATGATAGTAAAGCGTCCAAAATAATGTAAAAATAAACACTTTTCCGTGCCGTTACATGTTTGTGAATTAGGCGAATTGTCTTAACCTTCGATCGATCTGTAACTCGAAACTGCCAATTTTTCAATTCGCAGCCGGAAAGTTGTTCGAGTCTCGTATTGTCTTAAAATATTGTCTTAAATGTCTTTGATGCATTTATCTTATCATACGTGACAAAACGTTATGCACGAGTTTCGACGCATTGAATGAATATACGTTTCGAGTATGCAGTCCGAGATAATTCGCTAAACTACCGTATAACGACAGGAGCCGGAAGCGATAAATTTTCGTCTAAGGAAGAAACGCAGTTTGGGTAACACGGATTTCCTGAGAAACGAAAATCAAAAGTTTTTCGAATGATCACGTTTGTTGAAAATCTTCGAATAATAAATATCTCGGAATGTTGAAATGAAATACTCCGCAATCGTGTAGCTTACTTAATTCGTTCATTTTATCCCTGCACGAAATAAGATTCGTAAAAACTTTACAAAAGCTTCTCCTGCCGCGTTACTTAGCGGCATTCTCTCTTGCATAAATACATAGACACATTCACGTTATATACATGACGAACCGATATTGTTTTTCTTTCGTCATCACTGGATGCTGAAGTGACTTTTGACAAGTCGACCGATGAGATGGAGGGCTCGAAAGGTTTTGTTTGGTCGGAGTCTTTGCCTCAGCAAATAATACGTCAATGACCTGAAGATTACCAGGATAACGATGAGAGCGCCAAAATCTATCCAGAAAATTGTGTTTTCCATGCCTGCGAAAAAATGAAGAAATTTATCCATGAAAGTTCCGATCCATCAATCATCAAGACCAAGCGCCGCAAAGGAATGGATAAAGAATATTAATATCGCTTAGCGATAAACGAGAAAGGAAGATATAGTATCTGTCAAAATAACGACACTCTAAGAATTACGTTTTTAACCTTCAGTGAATAAATTTATTCGAAAAAATAATTCGATAAGCGTGTCGGTTGAAATTTAGTAGGAGAATTATTTAATATGCGTTATACTTAAGAATGAAAGAATTCGTCCACTTTTCCAGACTTGGAAGGAACAAATGATCACTTCACTATATAAGGGATCGTTTTCAATGGGAGAATATCTGGGTTCATATCCGTGTATCATATGTTGCTCATATTTACCCATAACTCGAAGAAGTTCTCGAGGATATCGATAATGGCAGTACATCTCCTCTGGGGGACACGGTAATCTTTCTCTGTTGTAACCGTACGTCGCTATTATGAGACCCTCCAATCCATATCTTATATAGCTGATGTACATAACGAGGGTTCGATAAATCGGCAAGGGTTCGGTCGTTCCCATGCCCTGCACAGCGACCAACATGAGAGGAACACTCAACGCCGGACCAACGAACATACCGTTCTGCCAAATATAAAATTTGTTTAATTCGAAAAATTCATTCTGAGTTCCCATAAAAATTCATTGAATTTTACGAATATTCAATGACAATTTCAATTTTAATTAAATTCATCCATAAAGTTCAGTAAAGTACTGAATTCCCAAAAGATTACTTCGAGAAAATCTAATAGAATTCGTAATCTCGATACCAGTAAAACCAAGCAAATCAATCGTTGATTAAGTACCAAAGTGCTTAATTTTCATTTTTAAATGAGGCATCTTACTACAATGCTTAAAGTGGTAGCGATGGCGAGCCCCATGCTCTCTGCAATGAAGACGCAAAGGAGGCAAGTGCTGAAGAACATTGCGCACCTATACAGCTCGAGAGGTTGACCCGTGATGAGATAAACCAACGTTAGGTAAATCAAACTGAGGGTTAACTGAAAGTTGAGTCGCCATTAGAAGTTTTCAAAACCATGAATCGTCCAGATTTTCTAAAGTCTCTTAACGCTTTTTCTAGCATCTTGTAAAATTAACAAAACAATCGGTATGCTATGAAATGTTTATACCTTCATTATTTTTCGATCGAGATTTAAATATAGCGTGAAAAATTGAAGCAAAAAATATTGGGAAATTAGAAGCAAAAAAGTAATCCTCATAATTTAGGGAAGTGTTAAAACACCTAAAGTTTTCTGATGATGTGAAATTTTATCGAAAATGTTGTGGTTTTAATGAAATTAATAATTCAATAATGAATAAGACTAATGGATGTTTTACCATCGACCAACCTGTGCAGGAATGTTGGCAACGCTCATCGAGAAAAAGTAAGGGCTGAGGTTGTACCAGCGATTGAAATATTCTCGTTTCACCAATTGTATTTCTGTAGGATCTGCAATATGAACATTTTATGTAAATAATTATATTCCCATTATAAAATAATGAAACTTAATATAATTCGAATAAGTTTAATGTGAATGCAGATAAGCCTATTTACACAGTTACGCAGTTACACAGGTTGAGGTTTCACTCAATTGATTGTACAGATGTTTTTTCAACCGGAAATAAAATCAAACACTGAAGAACGAAATAATTTCTTGCTGTATTTTCGAACTCACAGTGCAACAATACTGGTAACATCGGTACGTAGAGAAGGACAATGAGGCACGTGAAGCAAAAACCAAAGTTGAAGAGTGTCTTCGAGCCATCGTTACCAATGTCCAGAAACAGTCCACCAATTATAAATCCAAGAAACACGTGCAACGACATTTTCAGATACATGTAATTCTGAAATATAAGAATAGTTTGCTAAACTCATCCAACAGTACTGTGGAGATCAAAGTGAATTTTTATATTATAACGCAACGAACGATTCATTCTTGCATCGATGATTGTTTGTAACATAGGAACAATGAAGCTGTATCCGATACTTACTCGGTCTCTGTAGAACTGGAGCATTCGCCTCCTGAACAAAGTCACAAATTGATTATACCACGATATTGTTGGTATATCTCGTTGCACCATTGCACTTTTCTCGTATGTCGCTATCGGCACAATTTGATACTTCGTTTCAACTTGACTGACCATTTTTTCAACATAGTCATCTCCATACTCCCCGGAGGATACTTCGATCACTGTAAAAAGAGAGATGATCTGAAGATCATTGAAAACGTTGATTTAAACAATCGTTTCATTACTTACGAATTAGAAGGGTACCAATGAAGAACAAATGGAGAAATGATTACCGAAATCTGCTGGATTGTAATGTGTCGGACAATGGGCACCGATGTGTCCAAGAAAAGGGACGACGTCACCCGCTGTACCTCTGTAAACGCATTGACCATTGGCAACTACGTAAACCTGATGAAACTTGTCGAATATGCTCGCACTAGGTGTGTGAACCGAACACACCACGGTTCTACCACCTTGAGCGACCCTTCGCAGCAAATCGACGCACTGGGATGATGACGTTTCATCCAATCCACTGAAAGTATACATGTCTTCTTTGTATAAAACGAAACGAAGAATCACTTCTATTGAAATCCAGAAATCGTGTTAAATCGTACGTGGTTGGCTCATCGAGGAATATCACCGGTGGATTGTTGACCAACTCAAGGGCAATAGAAAGCCTTTTTCTCTCACCACCCGACAATCTTTCCGTCACTGTATTCCTCGCGTTATTCAATCTCAATGTGTCCAAAATTTCATCGACCTGAAATTTTTTCTTTCTTCATACTAGGGCTTCAAGCAGCGACCAAATAGATACACTTGTCGATTTTACCATGATCGTTTATTTTATAAATCGAGTATTGTGCTTACGATCGACTGTTTTGCTAACTTCGTTACATCGTTGCCAAGCTTGAGATCGGCAACGAAGCACATTGCCTCAAAGACCGTCAGGTTAGGTTGTATAAGATCCTCTTGCATGATGTAACAGGAGATCTTTTTGAATTCCTGTACATCTCGAGCGCTGCCGTTTATCGTAATAAGACCGTTTGCTCCGTCGCATCTAAGGCGTGCAACAGAAATACAAGACACTGAAGCAAGAAACTCAAAACTACCAATTTGTAGAATAAAGTGATCGAGGGTAAAGTGATAATTGTTAAACAGTATTTGGTCTTCAATACTGCATAGTTAGACTTCCGGAAAATTTAATGATAGGCGTAGTGGGTTGATGCTACCCAATAAAAAAAACGATCGCGACAGAACTATACGTTCGAAGTGGATGTAAAAAATACAAATTAGTCATCGACCCGTAAACAGGAATGTTTTCGCGAATTTCGTTCCAAGGTGAGGCTCAATTTACCGATTCTTTCGGGAGTTATTAGCATAATTTCAGGGAAGTCGACTTCCTCCTTTCCTCTTTGAGGGAATAGATTCATAGTTCTTTTCTTCTTTTTTCGAGGGACCATTGGAGTTAATATTTTCAAGGTTATGAATTATTATGCGTGCATGCTTAAATTATTTGCATTTGCGTCTCTGCAACTCTTTCCATGCATTTGTCTTAATATATTCCTTTGTAAATGTACACGGTTTTTTCTCCCCTACGAGGATAATATATTTTTTCTTGCATCGTCGGTGGATTTGCATACACGCGGAATCCAACATCAATGCTGTCGAAATTGACTGCAGTCACGCTTTCAAGTCGCATCGTGCCGACTTATTAAATGATGATGATCAAATATGACCTTTAGCAATAACGAATTTTTCATTAAGGAAAACAGATTTTCCGTAGAGGTTTATATATATGTTCTCGAGAAACCGAACATTAAGTTCAGTGAAGTTCATAGACGCAAAGCTTAGAAGATTCATTTTACCCTGAAAATGATTTGGGAATATCAACTATTTCTTTCACGTTCACGTGGTACCTCCGTCTCGAGAATATGTACACGATTGACATAACCTTACTAATTTTCGAGCTCGGTTATTTTATGGGAGGTTAAGTTTTTTAGGAAAACCCTGTAGAGTTCACAGACGTAAAGCTAAACGTTTTGCATATTATCTTTACCAATTGAATCCTTCCCTATCATTCCCCAGTTGCATTTCATTAATCTAACCTAGCTTTCGTTGCGTCCACGCTTATCTTCAGTTCCGTGAACTTAAATCTTGCCAAAGGCACACAGAAACTAGAAAACGTGTGTAGTGTAGACGGCCTAGTATTCTTTTGATTTTCTGACGGTTTCACTCAAGTATCGTTTTTCCTCCAGTATCTTCACCAAACTTTTTGTTGTCCCCGGTGCAAACGCAAATGAAACTTTTATTTTTTTAAAACAGGAACGATAATGGATCGACTTAGTATACCTGTATCCAGCCAGTATGTTAAGGAGCGTCGATTTTCCAGCCCCTGATGGACCAAGGATTGCCGTCAGTTCGCCTGATCGAAATTGTCCGCTTATACCTCGCAATATGAGTTTGGAACCTGCAACGGAAAGAACTTGGACTTCAATAATTCATGCGGATACCCACTTGTCCGAACCAAATATATCATTGTCGCTGCATTCAACATTTGAAAACGAAAATGGTTACGGTGAGTACCAAATTTCCCATGCAAAATAAAAAGTGAGAAGTAAAAGGAGCTGTATTGCGATACGGACTGCCAGTTGTACATAACACAATCTTTAACAAGTTTGAAAGTATCGCCAAGTGTCAAATTTGCCAAAATGCAACGAGCAAAAGAGCCTAATTTTAGAAATATACACGGATCACTTGTCCGATCATTGGCATAAGAAATTCAATTTTTTATTTAACCAATTTTTACATATCAATTATATGACAAAAGCTTTCCTCAAAGATATTTCAATTGATTGCGTATATTGCCTGATGGTTGCATTTTTCGTTCTTCATTCAAGCAAAACCTACGTCTATTTTTATGCACTTCCAGCAAGTAGGGTATAAGTGGTCGTTTATAGGAGCCAGGTGCAATTTTTCTCACGTTGAGGGTGAATGTTAAAGCTAGATCGATTCGACCGCCATTCGACATGCATCACGAATTTCGATACAAACCCAAATAAATTATCGCAGGTTTCAAACAATTATAGTAAATACTAGTTATTTTTGTTTGAAAAATTCTTTTGTTTTTTAATAAACAAACGTGTGCTAAACGCATATAAAATATAATAAATAAGCGTATACTAACTATATACTAACCATAAAACTAATGTATATGGATTTGCTTGAATAATCATATCACCTGATCGACCATTTTTTTCAGTGAACATTGACTTTTACACGACGATAGGAAATAAAACAGCTACCAAGACTTGGCTGTCGCATCGATTGAGTCCGCGATCCAAAATTCAAATTTCACTTCGACGATAAATCGCGGTCAATGACTGGCATAAATGTATTTCCGCCACGTGACACCAAACTTTTGAGATATTCATTAACAATAATTACATCGCGTTGAATATTTCCTTCGTATATTTGATTCCTCTCGAAAATTGCATTATTCAAATGTAATTAGTCGAAGATACATGGGCTCGGCAACGAGTCGCAAAAACAACTTCCTGTATTTCCGTGCGTGGCAATTAATGTTTCGCGGGTTTGAAGTAACGACGAAGTAACACTTGCCTACAAGTATAATGTTCCAAAGACGCTAATGCAAATTCATCAGTGACGTTAATGCAAATTCTTTTTTCATGCGCACGTGTGTATGCGTGTGTATACAGGCGTATGTCAGATGAAGAGTACATAGAATCAATAATAAATAAACAATAAATAATATATGAGCGATAATAACTAAATTATAAATAATATATTTATGATTTATCATTGGTATATTATTTATCGTACGATCTTTCGTATTTATTATTGTATCAAGTAAATAATAATAAATATGTAATATAAAATAAATACAAATATATCGTAAATGTAAAAACAGCAGAGCCTCAATTTATCGAACCAGGATACTGACTGTTGGTTCTGCTGTTTTATTCTTTGCACTTTTGCTATTTCTTTGATCTAATAATTCAAAAAATTATAAACAATAGATATTTATTGTTGATTCGTTACATTTCGAAAGATATTTTGAAATTCCTTGAATATTCCAAAATTCTTGCCATTCTGAATACTTTAATAGTCGTTTAATTTTCAATTTAATTTCTAGAAGTTTTTCCTTTTTCACTTGATTACCATAAATGGGAAGTTATCCCTGTTATCGTATTAAATTGATACTACGTACTTTTTCTTCCATTGGGCACCGTGTACGTCAGATCGTTGAATTCAATGTCAATCCGAAACTTTTTTAATTCTTTTCCGAAGGACCACGTTCCAGTCGCCATGTTTTATCGCACGTTGTCCCAAAAGTGACACTGTTGCTCTATGAGGATTGTTCGAATCGTGGCTGCTTATACACACGATCGACGCATTACTGCTCCCGTAGCGGGTGTCATGCACGTCGAAATCCCCCACGACGTTGTATTCAACGTTACCGAGAGATCGCCGGATATTCAACGCATAATTATACGCCGACGTCACTTTTACCCTCATCCAAAAAATCATCAGCGGACCATCTTTTTGCGGCGTGCAATAATGCAAATTGATTGCCGTGTCAACGCCATTAACGTTCCCGGAGGGAGATCGAGTTGACTCTCAACGCAGATGCAAAAATCCCATTTGAATAATCAAGAAATATGGGATTCAACGAATATTCGCCACGCGCTGAAAAAAGACACAAAAAAGCAGTAGTCTGTTTTTATTATAAACGTATGTGCGATAAATGTCAGCTTCGAGATAGACACAAAACTGGTAAGTTGCCAATAATGATGTTAGGTCAAGGTAGGCGTATAAAAAAAGCACAAACTTTTTGTCGTATACGTACGATACATGAGAGTTTATATGAAATAAAAATTCTGATATTTACTTCGTGCTGTTTTTTTTTTTCGTAATTCATCGTTCTCGCGTTGTACGATATATTTTTGATAATCCTTGGTCATTATTGGAATTTGACTGAATCAAAGTTTTTGATCAGATTTCTTAGTTTTTATATTATCGATAAAGTATATTATTAATAATTGTCAGACTTGTATTTTTCATTGAATCAAAGATAGATCACCCAGCAGAGAATTACAATTAAAACAAGTGTAAAACAAAGATTTACAATTAAATAAGCAAGAACATCAATCTGATAAACTTGTCCATATTTGTGTTTCCATTCGCCTTTTCTTTTTTCATCAAACTAGATTCAAACATCAACAAAATATTTTAACGCAAAGTCAAGACGATAATTTCCTCAATTGACGAAAGTTCCCTACATTCGTATCGCGATAAGCTCGCTGTGCAGAAAAAAAACCGCGGGTATTTATCATGGCCACTCACTGTCCGGGAATTCTTTCGAGTACAATCGCGTCTATCGCTATTCTCGCGCTTCATCCGCGTACAATAAACTCCGGATGCATCCAAAGAGCCGAGAAAAATCGAACGAAACTCCGGAACTCGTTGTGAAGTACTTAAATCTCTCCAAATTACAGGTATAATCCAGGCGTACGCTTATCGATCGTTTGCGCTTCCTTTGTACTTCGCGACAGAAGGCTAACGAACCGGAAGTCTGGGGTCGTCGGGTGAGAAGGGCGAGCGCGTGGATGCTACATAATCGGCATTTGCAATTCTTACGGCAAGTGATTAAATACTGTTACATTATCATATTATTTAACATTTCGCTCACTCTTCATTGCATCTCATTTTCGTAAAACACAAATATTTTCCGAAATCATTTTTGGTGACCGAGTGTCTTTCGGTTTTTCGAGTGTTTCGAGAATTCTAATCGTCAATCACACCATCATCAATGTATCGTCTTCCACGCGTTAAATCGCTGATCGAATCTATCGCTCGGAATTTTCTTCAATTCATCCGAAATCGTTTTATTTCTTTTTTATTATTTTCGACCAAATTGATTTCAGGCTCGTTGAGCGAAAATAAGACTCAAAGCAAGAACAAAAAATGGTAATAACGACCCTCCACTCTGGTTCTAACACTCGGGCATCGTGGACGAAGACTGGCGACGAACTGAGTGTCTTTGAACACGACGGACCCTCGATAGCCTGCCAGGAAAGTCATTCCGGCTATCGCTACGGATGGAGGTCCGAATGGTGCTCCCTGATGCTCGCTCGATCGTGTGCTTTCCTCATTCCTCTCGGTCTTTGCTATTACTCTATACGCTGATCCGTGAGTATGTATTGGTGCCTGCCATGTACGCCTATTCCCAACGCGTTACAGTGCATCGTGCGCATCACGCGCCGCCCACAAGAATTCGTCTGTGTACAAGCGGGAGAGCAAACTGAGGTAGGGAGAGTATAAAGAAAGAACGGAGAATGTTGAACCAGAATAGACGAATGTCCCTGGCATTGATACGGAGATTGAAGATTTTCCAGAACGTAATTGATCCCATAATCGATTACTCGGAATCTATTAGGTAACCGTGATACACTCAAGGATCTTTAATGATGATTCATTTGGGTGTGTCATCGGGAAGGTAGCTCTGAGGAAATTTATCATTCATCGATCCGATATTCCAACATGTCTGAGATGATTGATTTGACGCACGTTGACCGTACGAGATCGCTGATTCACGTTTCGGCCTTTTTGTATTTGCATTTTGTTTGCAGTTTTACTTCCGAAATTACGCTTTGATGGCTTTTATTTTTGTTATTATGTCGCAACGATATTTAACGGCAGTTTTTGAATATTCCTTTATTTGTACTCTTATCTGAAGACTGTTTCGAATGTACACGTTACGTGTTGCTAATATGAAGAGGAAAAAACGTTTGAACGATTTTCAATGTCTGAAGTGGTAAAAAAAGATGTAAACTTCAGTTTTCCCGGATCTTTGATGGAACTTTGATGAAAGCTTCGTGGACTTTGATTTATTAGACGTGGAATGCTTCGATGAGTTTTTGGTGACTTTAATTCTTGGCTTTCGTTGGAAATTTAAACATCTACTTGGGTCACGGTTAGCTCATATTCATTTCGAATATGGATTACCTTTTGCATTATGGATTGATGGCCAATTCTTTTTTATGATTTCTTTCTTTTTTTCAGTTATTTTTTCATCTAAACATTCATTTTTTCATCCGTGGTAAATATTTTTACCGCGTTACGTAAGGAAAACAGTGTTTTCATCGAAATTAACTTTTTGCTTGAAGCACGGTCAACCCGAGACGATTTCTTGAAACCGCCGCCGCTATGGGTAGATCGGACATGAAGCTTGCGGTTTTTTCTCAGATCTGGATCCAAATGGCTCCCGCAAACTGCATGTTTCTCCGCTTTCATCCCATAAATTCTTCTATGATTGCAGTATGCGACCCTTCGCTCTTCACTTTTTACGATTTTATGACAAGACGCGAAGGAAAAGCTTCATATTTATTTTGCTAACGGTAATTATGCTGATGACTTTTTTTGGAATAAGTGTCGGAAGCTAATGAATAGTGTTGTGTTCATAGGGATGTTGTTTAATTTGTTTGGGTTTTTTCTCGATGTGTTTTTTTTTGGAGAATAGACGTTCGAATCTGCCCTCTAACGGTTTCCAGAACACTGCCATGAACGCTATTATCAAATCGACTGTTTCTACGATCACCACACAAGTGTAAAATTCATTTGCACGTTCGTGATTGTATTTCTGTTAAAAATGGATTTTCAAACTCGGTCAGGTTGGAACATCTGGACTTTCTACATGGTGAATTATCAGAACGTATGGGTAATCTTAAAAGAACTTCGAAGCGTCACTTGAACATGATTCGGAAGAAAACGTGACAACTGTAAAGTGGCATTCACTCGTAATGTTTTTCGTCGCAGAATAGAATCATTATTTCCACCATTTCGTCGTGTCATGACGACTGGACGGATAACAACCGTAGTGCCTGGGGATTTTATATTTCCTCTTTCGAATAACGGCCATCAATCTCACGTACAAAGGTTAAGACGTTGCGCTGCTGTTTAGGAATTCTTGATGGGAATTTACGATACTCTTTGTTTCCTGGGGGAAGCAATGCCAGTGGGGAAAAAAATGGTTAGCGGGTCGTCGACCGCAATAAAGCTCAACGCATGCGGTCGTCATATCGGGCAAGGGCCGTAATAATTGTAACCACGACCGTGATGCATCTCTATCCTAAGATGATCCAAGTTAGCTCAGAACAAAGCGTGTTATATTTACTTCAGTGAGAGAGCAATCATTTCGAGGACCCAGTTTAATGACATTTGGAACGATAGTAAAGCTCGAATAGCTGCAATTCAATGTAGATTAAATTAACTAATCGAAATTGCAATTAAAATTCCAATCGGATTAACAATTTAAATTTCATTTAACTCCCAATTAAAAATACCATCGAAGTCGATTTCATTTCAATTACCGTTACTTTTTATTGGATAGAGAACTTTTCGTATGATAACCAAAATGAGGAGAGAAAAAATACAGATTTTTTTGCCTTTGATACGTTGATGCGAAAATTCAGAACGATCTTTCAGGGCGAATAATTTCTATACATTTTTCAGTCTACAAAAACATGACATTTTCGATTCCGAAACAGCCTTGCTGAACAAAACCGCATTGAGAAATATAGAAAGAGTCGCACGTTGGGTATCTTTCATTTTCCGATATGCGCGACGTTGTACATCCACGAATGAGATACGCGATGCGAGAACTAGTTCGTCTACTATCGTGTTTGCTGGCGTTGTAGGTCAGCCAATAAACCATACCCACGTTTCAGCTGCCATACACAACCTGCCGCACCAACGAAGCAATCGCTTGCGGACTTTGGATCGTGACCGTTTCTATCAAAGCCGGACAGAAAATATCTCATGAACAAGGTTTCAATTAATAACGGCTTGTAAAACCGCGACTGAGAATTATAAGTGGACAATCCGTTTCTATCTATTTTGGAAAATACAAAAAATCTGTCTTGGTTAATATCCACATTTAAACGAGGCAGCTTCTTTTAATACAATTAATCAGAACTAAAAACAATTAACAAAACAATTAATGCGTAATCACAATAAAAAAAAAACGATAACATTCCACTGCACAATTTTTCATGTACCGAAGTTCACAATCTAACCCCAAGAAGCAAAGAGCTTTAAATACTCGAAACGTTAACGTTATTTTTCAAATCATTTAATTATTAAGTCATTATTAGTTACTTTTCTGAAGCATGAAAAATGCACAAATTTCGCGATTTCTTTTTCATGTAGAATAAATAATTTTGGAAATATATTTCAACGTATCTTATTTTTTCACCAGTGAGAAGTAAATTCCAGTTTATTTTTCATCAAAAATGAATTCAAATTGATTAAACTAGGCTAAATTTGGATGGCCTTGTCGTGTTTTTGAAATCATCCTTAGGTAATGAAATGGCAGTTGTCTGAACAAAAAACAAGTTACACGTGCGGAGAGCAAACGATACATACGCGTAAACAGCGTTCAGGTGTTCCTGCTCGTATTATTTTATATCGATTACTTCTAAAAGTATTTGAAAAAATGTCGATCCCGTGCCGACGAATTGGTGAAATGGAATTCCGGATTTGTCGTCGATTTGACCGCTGCAGCCAAATCTTTCGTGCGATGAATGTAGGGTGATAAAAGATACGAATAATCATTTGAACAAGTAATTAAATATTTACTTCACTATATCCAACAGAATATTTGTCAACACCGTTTACACTTCTTTCCTCGGTATAAACTTTACTGCATTGAAAGATTTACATTATTAATCTATACAGAATATTTATTTAGCGCATCGTAATGGTTTATAAAAAAAAATTAGTGTTATTTGGTTTTGAACCTGTGTACAATAAACTTGGCAAGATGTCACCGTGCAACTTCGTAATGCATACGAAATGAACATTTTCGTTTTACGTATAAAATTATATCTTATACTTTCTGTCTCTCTCCCTTTCTATGAATATTTCTCCCTGTTACGTCGTGATTCCATTTTCAGGATTTACATTATACAGTCGTACTGGAAAAGCCATAAAATTGCTCCGACGTAGAAAAATTCAAACGATCATATATGTAAATCAATAATGTTAACGTGGTTGATTGCCATTACCTCGGAGATAAATATTTATCGAATTTATATCGTTTAACAAAAACTCAATTATCGTGCAATTATAAATGGCTCGTAGCGTACTAAATTTTATAATTTTTATGAATGAATGTTTCAACGACGCTCGTTATTATTTATCGTCGATAATTGACTTATCTTCGGTGGATGAATACAGAATCTTTTCAAAACCGGAACAGATTGCGTTCATATATAATTACGTTCGCGAAGTATTCACGAGGCTAAGTGAATTTTAAAGTTGCTGCGCAGGCTGTGACAGCAACGAGGTTTCGTTTTTTCGTGCATCAATAGATGTGCTTCTCCTACAGCTTCTGTACATTTTTTATAAGAAACAACGTATATTTGACATTGCATATTCACTTTCATCTTTTTGCCTTTAAGAATGATCATAAGGCGATTTTTAAAAGACACGTTTCCCACTTTTTACCAGTACGATCTGTATGATCGGTCCCTGATTCCGACTACAGCCCAGTGCCTTACAAGCGATAAACTGATCAATGTGCATCACGTCTAATTGGCATGTCTCGTGATCAGAGCCGTATTCATAATTGATCGATCACTCGAAGTATACATAATTTTCTCTCGCACATGGGAGTCTGATAATTCGCCATTTCCATGAATTATTAAGGCCATGCGGTCGTGTAAAAATATTTCCTCCACAAGATATTAGTGAATTAGAGAGAGAGAGGAATATAAGAAAAAAAAACACGAGGGCGCAGAGTTTCCCACGAAACCTGCGATAGGGTTGACCAAAAACAATTATTCATACGACCCGAATTAAACAAGGAAGTACCCTGAACAACGTATAAATCGCAACGATTGATTGACTGCGCAATTAGCCATCGTTGCGTTGTTCGTTTCGTGAAAACTAAAGAGCGAATAAACTACGATGAATCACGCGAAGGTTTGGCAAGAGAATCCGGTGTACTCTTCTCAATTACCCTGTCGCTCGTTCGAGATCTTGGATGCATTTTGGTGACCCGAAACACACCCGTGCGTAAAACCATTTTCTCGGAGAGAATAAAAGCATTTTGTTTTCCGTGTCTTCGTTTTTCACTTTGATTCAACGGGTTGATAATAAAAGCATCTCGAGACTTTCATTCCAAATAACTCGGTCAAATCGTACGCACAAAATCCACGATTATACGTCCTTCACTCACACTCGCAAAAAGTTGCCCGAAGTATATTGGAATCAACGTGCTGTCTTTCCCATTTCTCCTTTTTTTCTTATTGGACGAGAGTATTTTTTTCGTCTCCTTCGTTCACAGGGTAATTTTCGAAATCTCGCGAAAGAGTATCGTCTTCTTTTTTCCCCTTTTATCGAGCTGCTTTTAATTTCCAACGAAGGAACATGTAGGCTGCGATTCTCAGAACGACGAATATGAGAATCAGAGCGAGAATGTCGAGAGTGAAATCAGCGTCGAGCATGTCCAACTCTTCGAGGGTCGTTTGCGGATCTTTGAAATGACAGTATACCTGAAAATACAATTAGCAGGAGTTAAATGATGTATTGCATCGGTGCTGAATTAAGCCAGCACGAAAAAAAAGCATTTGAATAATTTTTCTTCACGATGTGAATGACAGCCGGCCTTGTATCAACGGTTGATGAAGATCGGTTGAAAAACACGCATCGATCGTTTACCTGGCGGCACTTTAGCTTCTGGCGAGCAAACGAATAAGTCGCCAACGCGGTAGCCTCGAATCCGTATCTGATGTAACTGAGATACGTGATCCACCGCAGATAGACGGGTATCGCGTCGAAACTGACGAAAAACCCGGAAAACAGGAGGAACGGGACGGACATGACTGGCGCAAGAAAAACGCCGTTCTGCACGTTCATCGCAGCTCCAACGACGAGTCCGACGGACTGTGCGACGAAAGATATGAGCAAACAAGCTCCGAGGAACATGCTGAACCTCATCACCTCGGGGGGTTGACTCGTCAAAAAGTACACTATAACGACGTATACTATGCAGAATATAGCCTGGAAAATAATTTGAAAAACTTTGATATTTTGAATGTAATAAAAAAAGGCAGATTGGTGAATCGGATTCATTTCTACAAAATCAGTGTATCTGTGTTTGAGTGAATCGTTTCATTTGAAATTTCGATAATTTACCTGAAAGGGTATATCCGACACGGTAATCGCTAAATAGTACGATTTCAACGAGTACCATCGATTGAAATTTTCTTTCGTCAACACCGGCATTTCCAATGGAACTGTAGACAGAAAAGTAGAAATATTCCAATTAAAATCACATTGCGGTTTGTTTGGATTTGGGAAGCACATGAATAAACGAGATTCTTGCAGGGACCGATACTCACATGATAAAATAGTGATTGTCATCGAAGTGTACATGAGGAAGAGCATGTTGAAAAATAGGAATCCCAAGTTACTCAATACCTTGGCACCGTCGTTACCGATATCGTAATAGAGAGCGCCGATCAAGAAACCAACAAGAATATGCGCGAACAATCGAAGATACATAAGAGTCTGCAAAAAAAAAAAAAATTATTTTACATCGGACATAATTAATTGAGGATATATAGTTGCAAAATGTTGAAGCGGAGAAAGACATTGAAGATTCCTACCCAATCTCTTCGGCTGAAGAGCAGCGTTCGTTTGAGCACAACCCAAAATTGTTTGAACTCCGAGATCGGATATCTTTTTGGAGTAACAATCATTGTCTCGTCCAAGAGAGCCGCTTCGACATTGTCTTTTTTCTCCTCGATGGCCACGGTCATTTCGTCTGTCCAACATTTAAAAAGTTTCCTTTTGTAAACGACTCGTGTCGATAAAATACATAAAAATCAAGTTTAAACGAGGGATCGATAGGTTTCCGCAGTCACGAAAGGCGTACCTTGTTTGACTATATCGTTGGTCGCTGAGCTTGGAATGATATTAACATTGGCGATATCCGCGGATTTGCTTTCTGGAAATTTGTCCTCTATCGTGCTCGCGTCGTTTTTGTCCTTGCTAACATTTTCTTGCGTATCTTCTGCTTTTTTCGTTGAAGCGTATTTCCAACCGACGCTCTCATTCCCAGTCAACGGAATCGAATTGTTGAGTGGCTCCCCCTTCAGATCAGGAAACGGTTGACCTGCGCGTATATCGTGCTTGCCATTCTTTATCGCGTTTACGAGGGTCTTGATGTTGTCACCGTATTCACCGCAGGCCACCTCGATTACTGGTTGGTACGAAAACAAAACGAACATCGCAGTTAATAAATCAAAGGAATACATCATTTACTCGGACTTCAGTTATCCAAAATGTTAATTATTCCAATGGCGATTCGTATTGATCAGAAAAATCAATTATCCAAATGGCGGTTTGGTTTATCCAAAAATGATTCACAAAATTGGCGTGTATCGCCTGAAAAATAAAAATAAATACGAAATATTATGGATATCGTCGTTAAGTTCAACTTTTAACAAGTTGTAACGTTTTATTTAATTAAATCCGTCGTTGCGAGCTTACGTAACTCCGTCACTTAGGCTAAGTGATCTTGACCTTCGGCAACTGAATTTAAAAGCATTTCGACCGTCCTCGCTGTGTACTCAACCGTGAAAAACATAAAATACATGCGTGGAGCCAACAGATCCTAAGAGCTGTCCGGTAAGAGCGCTAGAGGTGCGAAATTGCACTCACAAACGGGAAGAGATAAAAAATGCATATTGCACCTAAGGTAAATGATTCGAGAGATTCGTCAATGTAGTAAAATCGAAGAGACTTGTACGCTCGTCCGGTGTGAATTAATGGCCGATGAATGCTCGAACATTGTAACCGAAAAATTTCGTATGCGCGATTTGGAGTTGGTACATGGGCAAATGGTTGTACGACGGTGCAGAACGAGTCAAGTTTTCTTGTGTGCTCAACGGTACCAACATTATGCAATCGTTGCATGTGTATACACGTTACACGGTTTCGCTCGCGTGTGCGACGGAAATTTCGATTATGTATATGTCATGAATTACTGTTACGTCAACTCGTTATCGAGGCTTGAAAATCGTTATTTTTATAGCTATGTTTTATAGCTCTATTTATTAGTATTAATAAAAATAGATGATTTATTATCTTTATTTTTTATCGAGACATTCACCCGTCCAAGCAACATTCGTGGCCGCGAGTAACAGTTTATACCTTTCATAAACATGCTCGCATATACACACTCCAATTGATCATTAAACGGCGCACATAATGGCGATATATAGAGAGCTAATTAGGCAGTCAAACATTATATTCTTTATAATACGTATTTCGTATTATAAAAAATATAATGTAAAACAGAAATGCGTAATGTACATTACGCATTTCTGTTTTATTTGAATTGGCACAGCCTAGGATGCCGGAATGGGATTCAAGTTTGGATCATTGGAACACAACGATTTTATTTTCATTCTCTTTTTCATGGTTATCAAGGAATGCTTCAGAGAGTAGAGAATTCTTATATTTTCGAGAATTTAAAAAAAGAAAAATCAATTTCATCCAATATTCTCCTAGGAGTTATTTTTTATCCGAGACAAATTTGACGAATTCCATTTTTGGTCGTCCAATTAGCTTGAATACGCGCGTCAGTGGGATGCATAAAAATTGATATCGAAGGAGCTATACTTACTAAAAGAGGCGGGATTGTGGTAGCTCGGACAATTGAGACCCTGGAATCGAAGAAACGGTACAAGCTGAGAGGTCGAACCCTGATAAACGCACTGACCCTCGGCCAGAGTATAAAGGGCATCGAACATCTCGAACAAACGTGCACTCGGTTGATGTATCGTGCATATTATCGTACGACCACCCCGTGCGAGTGTTTTCAACAACGAAATGCACTGGAAACAAGAGGAAGAATCTAAGCCGCTGCAACAAAAGTAGAAAAATAAAACATTAATGTACTGTCTTCGCAAACGACCTTGAAACTTGGCATCAATCGAGCGCAACGAAAACATTTGTTTGTTTTATTTTATAAATGAACTTTGACAGTCTCGCATTTACGAAGGTCGAGAAAACATTTCTGAGAATTGTTATTTTGCGATTTATGGCGAATTTACAAAATGCGATTTTGGATAAGAATTTTTATTTAAAAAAAAACGCGATGATACTTTAAAAATATGAAATTGTACTGGACAAAATATTGATTAACATTTTGTTGTATGTGACGTATAAATCATAAATTAGTGTTGAAGGTTTCAGCATTTTTTTGTTTTTGTACTTTTTTTAACGACTTAATGTTTTTTTTTGTTTTTCAATTTTAAATCATTTTTAACGACGGTCGTGCGGTTCTCCTCTCGCGTCACGAAGTAACTTTCCATGCTGACACTGCAAAGTAGGTCTCTTTATCAACGAACACCAACACATCGTCCAAGCAAAAGTGATTTCTTTCACTCGACGACCTTGATGAAATATACGATCGAACGCGTAAAGGAGGCCGTTATGATCGGGAGGGCGAGCCTAAGGTACAGAAAAAGAACACATGTACCGGGAGAACAGGTTGCTCACCTCGTTGGTTCGTCGAAGAACATTATAGGAGGGTTGTTGACCAGTTCAAGGGCTATGGAAAGTCTCTTTTTTTGTCCTCCACTCAGGTTCGAGGTCATCGTTCGCCGATGCTCCGCCAATCCAAGGGTCTCCAGAATCTCTTGAATCTTCGAAAGATCACGGAAAAATTGTCACTTCAGCCCGCATTTTCCGTATTCATGAAATACACGATTTAGAACGACGTTAAAGCTTGCATCTTTGAGAAGCAACTAATATTTTCTTTGTTTTCTTTTCTATTTATTTATTTTTATTCACAATCTAAAAAACCATCGAAAACTTTTTGTTATCAGGTTTCAATAATCAAATGAAAAATTTCGATTCCTTTTTTGTCGTATTCCTCGATAACCATTATTATTCATTGAAAAAAAACCAAAATGAAAGTTCTTTCTCGACCAATATAATTTTTCTGAATAATCCTAATTGTTTGATCATCACTGTTGCCCGATCTCCTAAATGCTCAACGATGAAACACAGGATTTTTAATTCATTCTGCGATCTTTTGAAATTACGTACCACTTCCTCTTTTTCATTTTTGTCGACGCTGCTGCTGAGTTTAAGGCTCGAGGAAACCTTCATCGCCTCGTCAACGGTAAGATTTCCGTGCAATTGATTGTCCTGCATTATGTAGCACGACAGCTTTCTGAACGCGCTGAGATTCCTCTCGTGACCGTTCATCGTGATGCTTCCGTCCATTCCGGTTGTTCTGCCGACATAAAAATTGATTCCCTTGTCAGGAAAGAGAGAACATTTTTCGCTTATTATAAAAATAAAGATAAAACAAATGTAATTATTTTTCCACAATGGGTAAAACAGTTTCAAGACGTCTTCAAAGCCGAATCTTCAAATTCCCAAAAGTCTATGAAAAACGACAGAAAAATAACCTTCAATTTTTAAAAAGGATATTCAATTTTCAAGGATGGCCAGCTACCATACTTGGATCCCGCAATGCAATTTTTATTCATATTTATCTTTCGAAAAATATGATCGAACATCAGGATCTCAAACGCCACGAGAATTACGTAAATACGCTGTAGAAAATGAGAAACCGCAGATTTCTCGCTGTGCGTGATACACAGCCGTGGCAAAACGCGCGCATTCCGCAAATTCAAAAGTTATTACATTTTTTTTCATAATTACTGACGAAGAATTCTCATACTGGGAGAATAATTTCACCCTTATCAAAAAAGGACTTTGTGATTTTTGTTTGTTCGTTAAGTAAAGCGAATACAATTATAGAATATATAAGAAAAAGTTACCAATTGTAGCATATATTTTTTAAAAGTAGCTGATACATAAATTTACAGTTAATTGTTGTTTAGCTTATAATCCTTGACGATGAAAGAATTTTGAGTTATCATTTTCAAATATTTTAATGTTCGGTTGTTCAAACGTTTCTTGCCTTTGCGTTAGAATATCTCGGATTAAATGACCGGAGTATCTTTCTCTCTCTTTCTCTCTCCCGGAGTATATAATTCCGGAAGACGCCAAGGTATGATATCATTCTATAACCGAGAAGGTGAAATTATTCTTCAACTCGGTTTTGCGATCTGGACAACATTCGTCTGAATTTACAAGTCGGAGCGAAACGTCCTCTCACTTTCTTCCGTGCAGACAACTTTCGAAAATGACGTCATACGATAGTTCCAAGGTTTCGTGTATACTGATGGAAACGATACGCGTGTAATCGTGTATCATACAAAAAGTGGCTGAAATATGGAAATACGAACGGAATCTTCGGGAATTTGGTAGACTCGTTTCGAATAATGAAACAACTGCGGAATCAGAGAAAAACAAATAAAGATACGAGTGCAAAAATGTGATTGGTAATTTCCGATTTTACGTGTGGTACAGGTGCGGCTTGCCTCGTATCGTCCTATTTACCTAATCCGGCTCTTTCATCGAGTAGACCAAGAGAATGTCGCAAAGTTTTTTCCTGGCCAGAACATTGACATTTCTTAGATATGATATTCCAACCTTTTGATTAATTATTAGTGCGACTTTCTTGACCATTTACCACTTGTTCCCCGGCCGGTTCCCGATCAGTTCTCCAGAGAACGTCGAATCGAGACTTCACCGCAGATTCGTTACTACGGGTTACCGATTCCAGGCTCGAAACCCGATCAAAGCCTGTATATTATCTAGGAAAAATAATTCGAGGGCAGTACTTTTTCCCAACTGAAATTTCTACACGGGTAATCACTTTCAACGAGGATCCTCGAATCCTTCAGCATTGAGAACGCAGATGCGAGTCAAATTCCAAGGAAAGACCGGAAATTAAATTCCAATAAAAATTACATCTGAACTACGAAGAAAAATTCCGATTACGAAGCTTTTCGAGAATTCTGACACTCTGGTGTCACGAGTACGAGGAAGCATGAAATCTCGTAAATCTAATGGGTGGAGCACGTTCCATGAGAAATATTCGTGGAAAAAAAGAAGAATAGTAAATTTGCAATGTTTAAGCACATACGATGCAAATTTGATTCTTTGGAAAGCACCAGCAAATTGTGTGCACTGTGTGCAAACGATGCGACATTACGACATTTCTTCGCAGGGATTTCAACGAGAGAATCTTTGATCTCGGGTTGAGAATATGATTGTTATCATAATTATAATCAGTGGAATCGTGACGGTCATCACGAGGCGGACGATTGACGTATGTAATCTCATTTAAAGTCCACAGTGGCAACAATGTCATACGTGCCACGGAAAGTACTATAAATCCGATAACGCGCGCTTTAGCGGACACTTCGATTAATCGGGTTTATAAATCTCGTCTCGGCTAACGAAAGAAACCACTGAAGAAGCGGGAATTAATGGATCGACGACAACATGAAGATTTTACGTTTTCCATATTTATGCACAATTTATGCCGTCTTTTTGAAAATAGTTCTACGTTGCTTTTTTCTCGATTTTATTTATCGTTTCTTCTTCGTCCCAGACGACTGAGAAAACTTTTGATATTTTTTTTTCAAATCGGAGAGTAATTGTTGAAATTTTATTCATTTTCTATTCGAATTAACTTTTTCGATTGGACGTTAAATTTTATATTTTAAGACTAACGTGAATATTGCTTGGAAAATTATCGAGATGAATAAGTGTGAGGACATAACAAAACGTTACATGAAAGCAAACAAAAATCAGGTTTTCATCTAATGGAGACGTGATAAAAACATTTTTTTAATTATCCAAAACGTTTTTATTCTACATTGATATATCGAACTTTGATAACGATACATGAAAACTATTCGAGTTAATTTCACACCCTGAATTGCTGAATTAAATTTGTTCCATGAATAAAACACGATTTTCATTGCGATTATCGTTGCATCGAATTTCAATAAAGAATTCCAATTAGAATTCCGAGGAAAAAAGTCGGATAAATGTCAGAAAAATAAATCACTCACTTGTAACCGGTGAGAATGTTGAGAAGTGTCGATTTACCAGCACCCGATGGCCCCATGATAGCGGTAAGTTCGCCCGATCTCAGCCTCCCACTGACTGACTTTAGAATGATTTTTTCGGCTGAAATGAAAATTTACGCGGATATTAACAAATGAAATTTACACGAGTAGCGAAAAAGTGACGAAAAGTAACGAATAAAAATTCAGAAACGATAACGAGACAAATCAAAACGAATTAGGAGAGTTAATTATATTAAAAAATTAACGAATTCGTTGATTGTTTATTAAACAACGCCCTCAACGACTGGTATTCAACATCGAATGATGCGGACTCATTGTGCATTGCTAAATAAGAATGCAAATCATCATTGGAAAAATAAAAAAAATAAAATAGAAATCGCAAAATAAGGAAATTAATAAACGAAATAATGCGATAATTAAATAAATAATCAGAATATTAAAAATTTAATGAAAATAATGAAATAATCAAATAAAAAATCATAAAATTGAAATATATTATTAATTATGAAAAACTTTTCGGCTAAATAACCTAATACATCAAAGGTGAAATTTGCATTTATGGGGCGAAACGGAGATTTTGAAATTGTAATTAGTAGAGGGAGAAGGGGAAGGCGGGGGAGAGCGAAAGCAAATTTTTGTTGCTTCGGGATGATCTTCTAGCGAATAATAATTTGCGCAATTCCGAGACATTGTGCGCTCACTGGGAACGTGCAAAGTCCAGAAAAGGCAATCGCTCATCGCCGTGATTCACGTGGCTGAAAAAATTATACGTATAATACGCGTTCAAAGTACGGTGGCAGCTTCCAAGATACAGCTTATCTCAGTTTCATTCTTTTTTTTTCTCGAAGGACAAAAACGGACTCTGCAAATGGAACACATTTTCCCCAGATAAACGATATCTCGGAGTTCTTGTGTAGAAACGATTTATGCGACGATACAACGAGTGATCCGGCTAATATTATTCGTATTTGTGGCTTGAAAAAACAGGCTCGAAAGAAAGCTCGATATAGGAAATTTCGATTTTCGATGTTTACGAATCATTGGAATAAAAAAAAATATTTTTTGTTATTCAACATCATACGATGCAGTTTATTTGAATATTGATAAATAAAAACGCTTGTAAATATTGCCACGATATTTGCAACATAAGTTTAAAATTATTTTCACGTTCTAAACCAGCAATGAAAAAAAAACCAATTTCGTTGCTTTTCACAGATATTTATTTCTAAATTCTGAATTTTTATCGTAACCGAAAACATTGTTATTCTGAATTAAAATCTCAATTAAATTAATTAATTAAGATCTCAATGATAAGGATACTCAGATACGTTCTAGTAATTTTCACATCCTAAATTATTCCAAAAACGTAATATTCAACATCAGGACGTTTACATCCTCATAATACATCGGATACAATGAAATTAATTTTTTTTCCTTCTATCGTTGTTTCCCTAATCGAGCAAAAAATTCTTTCGCACATTGAGTTTGTAAATTTCTAATACTTGGAAACGTTTCAGCTATTTTCGAAGTCTCGAACGTTATAAAAAATTAACTCATTCGTCAATTATCGTTGCGTCGCAACGATGCAAACTTCGACGTCGTAAAAAACGTTATTAATTTTCAGTAACTATTAGCGTAATTGAGGAAGGCTCGACAACGATACGAGGTATGAATTAATCGATTTTCCGTTATTTTGTGCTGGTGGAGTTTCCTCGAGTCGATCGAGTGCTCGCTCATTGGAACAATTTTACGAAGCAACAATCATCGAGTACGAAAGTTTGGTTCAATGAAATGTAAATCAATGGATCGTCCCTCTGTCACGATCACGTAATAAAGAATCGTTGAAAATCCTTGAGGACAAAAAAAAATAATAATAAAAGAACGCTTCCCTGATAGATGTAGGAATTATGTGCCAATGGCGTGTTGCGGCGTTGCATAACAATTTGCAATGACTCGAAATTACGAAAAGTGCATTCATATGGAATCCCCGACTGTGGACAAGCGCCATGATGTCAAAAGCCTCAAGTGCAAGATTCACATCACTGCGTGTGCTCAATCGTATTCGTTCGTTCATAAATGGGAAATGAAGTTGCTCAATTTTCCGTCAATCGTAGTTTTCGCTATTCCGGCAAATTGCGCGACGACGCATCACACCCTGAACGACGTTGAAGTTGCATCGTTGACTTGCAACGAGAATCCTTTTTTCTTTTTAATTTATTTTCATATTTGCAGCAAAATGTACAAAATCGTTTTTACCGGATTAAAATTCTCTTCGAGGATCCGGTCAGAAGTATACAATCAATTTTACAGCGTTCGAGTTCGTCTCGAAATGGTTTCATTAAAAAACAATGATGTTATTTAAAGAAAATTGAAAAGTGAAGTTTGCTTTGTTGAAATATACGAGTAATAATTGTTTTTGAGTTGCTCGAGTATCATTTTGCAAATCTTCGTTACGAAAATCCCACGATCATTATTACGTAACTCATGTGGAAATTGAGAATTTTAATTGGCAAAGCAATATCTAGAATAATAAAAATCCAAAGATTTTTTAAAATTTCTGTAACTTTTAAAAATAACAATTTCTATGATATTTTTATTCTGTAATGACTTATTATTATAAAATAATTATATCATTTTATAACAGTAGTAGATAATAAGATACTATATTCTCGAATAACAAGAATTCTAGAATTATAAAAATTAAAAAATTAATATAATTCTACAATTCATATTATGCGATAAATTATTATTATTTATTTTTCATACAAACATAATTCATTCAACAAAAAAACGCTATAAAAAATACTTCCGGTTGAATATTCGAAATTCGATCTATATATGCAACTAGCTGTTTTATTTCAAATCTAAGACATTTGTTTACGATTCTTTTACTTCCGGTGCGTCTACCGGACATCTTATCGTATATAGCCCATAAATTACGCAACAGGTAATTTCTTAACGAATTTAATAAAATTATTTCCTCAATGACCCAATATTGAAGGCAGTAAGAAAACGGTTATACTCTTGCATAAAATATAAATACTTTTACATCTTTCACTTTGGTTATTTCCTTTTTCGTGAGTTTACACCGGAAGAGCCAAGATGAAGATCGAGCGAGTTTTTCTTTTGTATGTTTACGTGTTTGTATACAAGTGCACGAGTATGTGTTATTAATTCATTGAAGCAATCGTCTACGTAACTCGAGGTCATACGGGGTTTCGTAGGAGGGACTCGAAATCCACGTGTCTCGTAATTTTGTGGCGATTGTCAATTATCACGTAATCCATGAATGCGACCGTCAATGATGCTTGGATTGAGCGATAAAAAAAAATAATGACTTCTGAACGGTAAATCTCGAACGTTGGTCAGTGTAAAAAGGAGAATGAACAAAATTGCGCTCATGTGGAAGAAGAAGTGTAGGTGCAGCGAAATTATAGGCTGACAAACTTCAACGTTATCCCAAGTAGAATTTAAAAGAATAGTATTTGCGATCTCGGGCGCGAGTTCACGAACATTCGTGACGTTTCTGCGTAACATTTTTTTTTTCCAGTCGCGTACCAAAGAAATCGTAGCTATCCGGTTCGCGGTGCGCGCATGTTGGAGTCATACAGACTACAGATACGGAGATAGTCTCCGACACGTTTTGTGATCGTCGCGACTGGCCAAACGCGCAACGACGCACACGCATTAATGCTTTTTAGAGTTTCGCTGGTGAAATTCGCGTTCGGCAATTTCTTTTGATCGTTCGATCGAATTTGGAGGAAATATGTGACCACTGTTATTCGTATCTAGTTCAGTCGGGCATCCAGCCACGCAAAAGCGAGAACTGGATATGCTGATTTTATGTTGTTTTTTTTTTACTAGCCAGCTCACATTTTATGATGTTTAGATCAATGTTTATTGCGAAATAGATCATAAACTTTGCATATTGACTTTGATTACGAAGATTTGTACATTTATTTAAATAATGGAAGTTATGTCCGTGCGACTATATATTGTTGCTTATGTGGAATATCCTGTAACTACTTTGTGTCTTTACTATAATAATGTATTTGTCATTCTTGAAAATAACCGGTTTATTTAATTAATCTAATTAATGATGGTTTGACTAAACATTTATTATATAGTTTATTATATTAAATGAATTGATTCATTCAATTATCTAATTAAATTATCATAAATTTTTCATTTTATTCTAAAACTATCGGATGATAATTGTTTATATCGATAAATACAGCACAAGGAATATATTTTGGGATTTATTTCGAAATATATTGAAAAATATATACACATCGGAAAAACAATTTATCGTAACGATTCGTCGTTGCATATTTAAAAAAGGAATGCAATATGCAGCGTCGTTGACATCGCGATACAGGCACCGCAATTACACGAAAGAATACGCGAAACGAGCCGAAGAAAATTTGAAGAAAAAGACAAAGCATGTGGAAGCAAACAAAGGAAATAACGTTCGTGAGTCATTAGTTACAACTACGCTGGGTGCATGTTTGCTTACATCGAAAAGTTCGTGTCGTTGAAACTCAACGTATTTTTTTGTTTTAATTTTCCTTTCATCGTATTTTTGGTACATTGAAGCAAATAACCGATATACGGTTGCGGGTTCTCATCAAAGTCCACGATACGCTAAATAAAAGGGTTTGTTAACAAATATCAGCGGAGGCAGTATTGACGCAACGATCGTTTAATAATTACGGAGGGTAAATTGTAAGCGAGTTTTCTCGAACGTTTGTCGCTTGGGGGTAAAATAATAATATTTTCTAGATTAACTGGCGGCTCGCAAAGTGAAAATTTCCAAGTTTCGCGATGTCGCGTGTCCTGTCTCAGCTCTTGGCAGTAATTACGGAGTCGGTCACTCGACCTGGAAAGTAATTACTGCATTTCTTTTATTCGCTCGTCAAACGAGCGCAATTGTATTTTGCTCCGAAAAAAAAATGCAAAATATGCGTGTTCGTCCATTTTGCAAATTCCGATTATTCGTGCAAAGTCCTTTGGGTCAAGTGTGCGCACTTTTTCTTTTGAAAGATTGTTAGGCTTCGAAAGTAAAAGTTAGGATTATAAATCTGTATCAGTTACACAGGGAATTTATTCGATTAATTAATAAATTAGGATACGTCACGATAAAGCTTTACATTTATTTAAAAAATTAGGATTAATTACGTTTTCGTTTTTTTTTTAATCAATATCGCAGTCCGTCGTTTGTATTATAAAAATCAATATTTGAGGAATTATCGATTGCAGCGTCATTCGGTTACCTCAAATGACGCTAGAATCTATTGAAAAGAGAACCTCTACTTTTCCGAGAAAAAATAATGGTGAGTCCAGTTTCCCATGAACTTTCTGCATGTTCAATTGGAATTTATGAAGTTGGGAAAGCAAACATCCTTCGTCGTTATTCAAAGACTTCGAAGATATTGAAAGAGCGGATGCAACCGACCTTGGTAACTGAACGACGTATCGATGTCGTGTCTTCATCGAGGAATCATTCCACTAACGGTATTATTACTAAATCTCGGTCAGTCCAGCGAGCGGAACTCTCACTTTCATTGCCATACGTTTCGATCTCTGTATCGATCTCATTAACATAGGAAAGGAAAAAAAAGAACGGGTTTACTAATCATATCGGAGGCGAGTTTGCAAAGCCGTTGGATGTAGGGCCACGTGCAACGATGGCGGATAAAATCAATCGTACACTCGTTGAATATCAACTAATTATCAGAGCGTGCAATACTGCATCGATCACGTGTGATGGAAATCCTTTGTTTTTCCATTCTCATATTTTTACAATTTTTGAAGAATTTTGAAGAATATTTCAAGGATTTTTAAAATTCAAGTACCTATTTTAATGGATTTGTAAACCAACAAAAATCCTCGAACTACGCGTGTATTAAAAAGGTCATTATTATTTTTGTTAAATCATAAATATTAAACATTTTTTTTAACGATAAACACTCATTATGAGCGACGTATTTTTTTTGACAATTTCCGGCAATCCCAAACAGCATCGACTTTGGAAATTACGAGCACATTCCATGCTCCAAAATTAATATTTTATTATAAATAAAATAATAAATCGACAACGAAAAATTGGCGACCCACGTTCCGTCGATTTTTTAATGAATCTACAATTCTTACTACACTAGTTTTATCGTTAAATTCGAACGGTGCAAAGTTCAACGTCATTTGGATTGCCGCGTCAATTTCACGAGAGATTTTTAAACTACGAAATTTAATATCAATGTGACTGTCTCAATGAAAACATCGTTACGGGTGTCTAATGAAAAGAACGTTAACACGGAGAGTTCATTAGCTCCGGAAGAATTTGAGGCAAGTAAGCGTTGGGTTCGTGGGGACTGTCAAGAGAGGATCGGGACAACCGTGGACTTTCACTCGGTATGGTCAATGTCATTGGAAACCCGTTTTCGTTATGAGCTCCAATCGAGTTGAGTGCGCTGCTCTTACATTTTTATTTTCACCGCAAAAAGCCACATTTGTATGATCAAACGGAAAGCGCGTTTCGAGATCAGCCCGGAAGACCAAATTTCACCATCGGGCAAATTTTATTTCCTTGAAACTTTGATACTTCGTCGAACGACTTATGCGAGTTTCCTTATTGCTTCGAATGAGAGAACGGATTAAGCGAGAGTGAGATAAATTAATGTTCTTTTTTATTAGCGTGTACGAGCGTCCATCAATATATTGTACACATCACAGTCGAAGGATGATGGAACAAATGTCCCGCTGCAATTATTCACAAAAATGCAAAAAAAAAGTCTTTGGTTGACGATAAAAACGAAAAAATAAAAAATCGAAATAATCGAATCGTCGGCCAGCAAAGCAAATTTCAAAGTCATAAGAACGATGCGGAGTAAATGATAAGATGTGTGCTTCACTTTATAAAACGTAACGTGTATATATGGTACGCTTATATACGTATGTACATATACATACACACACTAAAACACATATACGAGTATAAGATCATTACTTCCGCATATACGTTGCGTGTGGACTGACACGAAAGGATAAAACTTTTTCTCGTTTACGATTTATCGCACACTTTCGCAACAACACGAAATATTATTTGTTTCTTTATTCGTGTGTTTATATTTTCAACCATTGTGAAAGACCGGAAATTTATTATTTTACGTTGAGAGATGTTGCCCTAAAAACATCAATGAAACATATTTTTTGTTATTCTTTTGACTTTGGCGTTTAAGGGAATGACGAACACGCTGGAAACTTTCAACGCAGCGCCCCGTTACGTCGGTAATGACAATTTTGGAGTTTTGCGCGGCGAGTAACTACCGAAATCGGTAGTTACTCGTCTATTTAATCATTTATTTAATCAAGTCTATTTAATCGACAATTTTCAGCTGATTACGAATATTAACGAATTTTTGTCGAAAGCACTGCACACGGCAAAACAATTGTGATTTTAGAAGTTTTTTACAATTTTTCATGGAAATCTTGGGTTTTCGGGAAAATGAATAGTAGATTCGTACTCGGGGGATAAAATTACATCGAAATGGACCAATAAAAAAAATATTAGAAAACCAACATTTTTTCGATTTTTGAGGGAAAGAAGTTTTTTCACTAAATCATGGATAACTTCTTTTCCTTTGGGATTTGGCACTCCACTTTGCGGTCAATGTCTTCGTTATGATTTTCTCTTCAAAATGTTTTTTTAATCATTAAAATCCGATGATTTTTCGATTTTTGGTAGAATTTCAAAGTAGAACCATCAATTTTTGCAAATTTTTTCCCTTTGCCTCTTGTTCGTGGACTTTCCGGGAAAACTGTACGAGATATCGATACGAATCGAATGCCATTATTCAAGTCAGGCAAAAAGCTTTTCCAAACCCCCTAATAAATCTCCATAGCATATAAGGAGCTCACTCGACGACCTTTTAAAATTTCGTGATTTTTGAGATTCCGGAAAAGTGGTTAGAGAAGTCGAAAAAATTTTTTTTTCCCGTTTAGAAATGAATTAAAGTTTATTAAGTGTTTATGAATATTGATGAATTATTGATTCATCAGTATTATAATTTATTATTTTTTAAATTAATTAAAATCAATGAATGACAGCATGATCGAGGAGATTTATAAAATTGGTAAATGAAAAAATAAAATAAAAACAATACTCACTATTTTTTCGTCCCTCTCGTACCGTGTAAGTCAAATCGGTGAAGGCCAAATCGACCGGCGGTCTCTTTGGCAACCGCGTTATCGTTTTTGGTGGAGCGGGTGCAATTTGCAATCGGACAATCGAACCTTTTCGCGGTTGCAACAAAATCCCACTCCCGTCCTCGTCCCTCGAACTGTTTCCTTCGACCTTCATTTTTTATTATTTTTTACCCTGATGTTATTCACTCGAGCGATTACGGTTGTTGTTGGAAGATAAAAAAGTAGATTCCGGAGTCATGCGGTACAGGAAATTTCGGGGGTTTTCGCACACTGAATTTTCTACGAGTTGAATCACCACCTGAAACAAACAAATAAGTATTATCTTTTTGCAGGCTGGAACGACGAGCGTTCTTTTTTTATCTTTATATAGAATAATAATGAAATTCATTATGGGAAAGTAATCAAAATGGCGATGGATAAATAATGAAAATATTGATAAAAAAATAATTATGGAGAAATAAAGAAAATCGTGATAGAAAAATAATAAAAATAACGATGGATAAGTAAACAAAATGACGATCGAAAAATAATCAAAATCATGGACTCGTCATTTCGATAATACGAAGGATCATTTATTTCACTGAACAAAATTGTTATCGTTTTTATACTCCTTGGATTGGTTTATATAAAAAGAGTTTAACGTCCAGACGTGGAAAGAACGTTTTCAACAAATAATAATCGGCATCATGGCTGACTGATTCACCTCAAGCCGATGATAATCACTCGTTCTTATATATTTAACTACACCAGTCGTATTGAACATGCGTGCCCACAATTTGTCTCTTCCGTACACGTGCCCACGTATGATGAAAAAGCGAATACATAGATCGCTCTTACATCCGCAAGGATTATAAACAACCGGGAGAAAATGTTATCGGAACTTCGACCTTTTTACGCAACGTTACAACGCTTACTCCAATTTTCTTTTTTCACTTTTTGTCCTATAGATATATGTAGCAAGAGAAAAAGAAAAAATGCAAAAGTACCCTCCTGCGATCTGTAATATTCCTGCCCGGACGGGAACAGATGCGCGAACGTATCAATACCACTACGTAAATACGTATACACGCGGCGCATGCGAAAAATACGTGAGTTCTAATGACGCATTTACACGGTGCACAGCTTCGATGCAATTAGTCACGGAAAATCCAAGCGCGAGTGAAACAAACAATTGTTTCATTGAATCTTTGTTTTTTTACAGTTTCTTTGTTCATTGTTAACTGCACGGACACGTGCAATAAAAAAAAACGAAATTAAAATACGATTACTGACGACCCTCGATTCTACAAGAGCGAAAGTAGCCATTTATGTTTCGATATTTTCTGCAGTTTTGGTATCAACAATCGTAAAGATGGAATTGCCTTGCTTCAGTAACTTGACTCGAACTATTTTAGGAGGTCGGAATGTAAACTTGAATAAAAAAATGTTGGCTACAATGAATTTGAATTTTTTTCAAAATGTATCATAGAATAATTGTTATTAATTCTAAAAATTGAAACAATGGTTTTATGTTCATAATTTTAATAATATTGTATCAATATGATTAGCGACTTTCAACGAATGGGAAATATACATGATTTTGGATTAAATAAAAATAAGAAACCCCATTTGTACATAATTTAACCACTGATATAAAATCAAAAAACATAATTGAAATTTCGGTTTTTTAAAAATGGTCTATTTCCGAGGTTGACATTTTTTAAATGTAGTAATAAAAATTCTCACATTTCCGTAGCAGAAGGTCAAGCAGACACAGCGATATTTACGCGTGTACAAACTTGCGGGTGCCGATGATTTCAACGACTAATCCTCGCGATCAGTATTCAGTTAAAGCTTCAAAAACGTTCCTCGCTACTCCACTGATTATCGAAGTTCGTTTTTTTTTATATACACGAGTGCACACACAAGTTTTATAAAACCGTCACTCTGTGTTTATCAGTCACAATTCTTCGACTGTTACGATAATTTCATAAACTTTATTATTAAGCAAATTCACAAAAAAACTCGTAACGAAAAAATTAAAAAAAAAAACCATTAAATCGAGGACAACGTTGAACGAAAAATGTCCATTAAAATAAAAAAAAAATAGTTTCGAAACGAGGGGATAAATTAGAGCGGGACGAGGGGTGGCGAAGTGTTTTTGGAGTCCGCGATGTTAGTGCCACCGCGTCCGGACACAGACTGATCGTGTTGGATCGTGTTGGAGCCCAGCTATCATCGCGTTGACCATCGCGAGAACTATGGAAACCCGGCCTCGCGAGAGAGCACACGGGTCTTCGTCGCGATATAAAAAAAAAGCGAATGGGCGATTAAAAGGCTCGTTAACAGACTCCATCTGTAAAAGTTTGGGCACTTTGCAAAGAGAGGATAATAGAAAGTGCCTGACGGCTACGAAAATCCTGAAAACATATTTTTAGAATTCTTATCTAACGATTTACAAGGAATCAACAACATATTAAAAATTTTATGTTGGAGCGTTAAAAAATTAACGTTAAAATTAGATTGAATTGATTTGATTGTTTTTCGATAAACGATACGATTTCGATGTTTCGCGGTAATAAAAATTTAGCAGTGAACAATATGCTCGAGGCGAACGGCAAACTCGACTCGAGTCAGCAAGAAAATAACGAGATACGAGGAATATCGTGTTGAACCTTGAATTCCTGTAATGATAGCGACCAGCGACTTAATTAATTTCGTGTGGTCACACGATAAAAGGTTCGGGAGACCGCGCGAAAAAATCTTGTAAAATCATTTATCCACTTTCCGTTTCTTGTGCCGTCTGGATTCGCGAAAAAAAAACATTTGTTTAAACAAATATTATTGTTTTATCGAAACACAAGCCGGTTTCTTGTACCGACCGACTTTTTTGTTTGTCAATAATGAAAAAAAGTTTGAGAATTAAGTCAGTTTTTGTTCATGAATTTTCGATCCATCGAATACATCGTCACTCGTCTTTAACGTGACGAGAAAAATCCTTGAAGTCGCGCGAAACAATATGTTTTCGTGAAAACCACGGACAAACAAAATTTTTATTGCCCCCACGAAACATGGACATTCTAAAAATGAGTGTAGCCAAAAAAAATTATCTGTACACGAAAGAACGAGACGAATCTCGTTCGACGAAAAGAGACAATATCAATTTTTCATTTGTAATTTTATCGAAAAGCGTTCGTTGCAAATGTTTGGTAAATCGCCAAATAAAAATCAATCCACGAAAGTAAGTTTGTAAGTTTTAGTGTTAAAAAAAAAACTTTATTTCCGTTGCATCCCAACAACGCTTGAACGTCGTTAACCTTCCATTAAACCTTCCCATAAATCAAATTGTTTCCGAGATAAAACGTGCATCGAACCAACCTTGAGCTCTCATTAGCCATTCCGGCTAATGGAAGGAAAATTTTTTAGCCGTAACATTGAAAAAAATTGACAAATTGTTGTCCGGTTCGCGACACGAATCTCATTACCTGAAAGCACGTGACACGCACGCGCACACAAACTTATGACTTCAAGCGTCGAAATCGAGAATTCAAAATTTAAGAACGAAAAAAAGTGTTCCCGCGACAAAAGGATATTCGCTCGGTGCTTTAATATTGAAAATCTACCTGGATTCGAAGTTATCTCTTCTGCAATAGTTATTTTTTCCTATGCCGTTCGCTGATTCGCTGACGAATAAAAACTGGATTGTATTATACGAATTCAGTCGGGAAAAAGAAAATTTAAAAAAAGAACAAAAATTCGTCTCGTCGATTCTATACTTTGCAACAAATGGAATATGTATGAAAAGAGGGAGGGGGGAAGGTGAGACCCTCACGCCTCTATTCAGATACTCAAAATGAAACGAAAGGTTTTCATTCTAAGTCCGCAAAAAATATTAAAGCTAATAATAAGTAGAAAGAAAAAAAAATGAGTGAATGTTCATTGGTTTCCAAAGATGCGATCTCCACCACGATTTATCAAGCCGGTTCGATACGATTTGAGACGTGCGAAAACAGATTAAAAGATTTTATCTTCATTTTACGTCACTGCGGTAAATCTCGTACATTTTTTAAAAATCGTTATTCATTCCAAACTGCTATTTTTACATCTATAAGATCGGTTTATTTGGCGACCGGCTCGTTTACCTGTTTCATTCATACTATTCGTTTTCATTTTCCGCAAAATCGTGACATTTCCTAAGCGAATTAGTGTAAAGTTACGAACAAAATAATAACGGAGAATTTTAACGCGAACGAATGTGCCAAGGTCGAAATATCGGGAATCGCGATAATTTAGGGAATCGGAGATATAAATTCGAATAAAAAACGATAAGTGTATATCGGCACATAAGAAATCCGCTTAGTTCGGGTTCCCATCCACGAAATCAATTGAATCAATCAAATAACAAAATTGCAATTTTTGTTGCACAATTGTAACAGATATTCAGATACTGAGAAGCCGTCCCACGAAATTGACTACAATTATTATTAACAGTGAAAAATAAACATTTCAAAGTTTTTGTTCATTATTGAAAACGATCTAGACTTGTAAAACGACGATTCCCCCAGTTTGAACCAAGTTTTTGCGGGACGGTCCGTCTAGTAATACTTTAAAGATCCTCGGTTCAATAATACGTATCTTTTTATTCAGTCGTTGACCTCCCCTGAAACTTTGCATACGTGAATATGAATACTTAATTTACGATATATTTGAATTTTTATATGTGTAAGGAAGACCCGTTTATTCAGGTAGGCTCCTCAAATGAGAGACAGTATTCTTCAACAAAAAAGAATCGAAAGAGGAGGCATGATATACAACCAGGTATCGGAGAACACTCCACCTGAATTGCCAATCACTTATCTATATAAGAAAAATCGGTCGAGAGGCTAATCTAAAAACCCATCGATTTCTATCGACCACACTTCAATGACGAACGCTCGGATGAAGCAATTCGCTCTCTCACAATCGTCGTCAGAAATTCATCGAAAATGATAGTTCCATTTGAGTCTCTTTCAAAAGTTGGACAATCGAATATACTCTACCAATCATTGCGATCGTTCTCCGATAATGGAAAACTCAATTTTACAAGCATCCGATAAAGGGGCACACCCGTGTACGTTTTTGAAAACATTATTGGACCCTCCATGAATTATCGTTCGATACGCGCGCCCTTGAAAATAAATGAAAAGCGTGCGGGATTAATTTATCAGTGAGATTCGACAACGTAATTTTGTTCGAATATCCGATCTGACGAAGAAGACACCTGGACTTGGAATTCAGTAGTAGTCAGATATCAAAGTCCGAAGATCGAAAAATCGCCGAGCAACTGCGTTAATCTACGAGTCAGCCCTATCGTTTCGTTATTTAAAATCATCCTCAAAAATTTGAGGTTATTGGACATCGTCTAGATCGCCAATAGTGATCCATTATTTTCGTCGATCTTATCGAAGAGCTGATCGTTGTATTGAACGTCGGTTGACGTGTGAATTTCGTTTTTTGTCTCTTTTTTTTACGATTGTGACGCCATTGGAAAACCGGATGCACGCGAATGGAGCTCAATACCGTTGTCCAACCCCGGATGATCGCTTGGTCGCTCATAAAAATTCAGCAGCACTCGCAGCTCTTCATCGGCAATAAATGGGCGATCGACGTAGGATTATTGCAAAAAATCTCTCGTTATCAATTTTTAAATAAATAATACGTTGAAAACTTACATTATAATGTGAAGGGTTATTTAAAATTCAATCAATATTGATTATTAATCAAGTAATCATTACGGACGTTAATATTAATTAAAAAGTTATTTAAAATCTATCAATATTGATTTTTAATCAAGTAATCGATGTAATATCAAAAAATAATTTTAAAAAACAATTGAAATACATTATTATTGATATTTAATGAAGCACCTGTCGGAGTCTTGAATAATAATTCAAAAGCTAATTTAATACACGTTTATATTGATTTCTAATGAAATACTCATTGCGGAGATAAATTATAATTGAAAGCTCGATAACCGCGAATATTGAACATGAAAGAAGGAAGGCTAAAAAGCAGAAAATAGTAATGAACTTTAACTGAACTTTATTTATTTTTCAGTAAACATTAATTGCAACTATTCGGACGAATCAAGCGCGGTATCTTTTTTTCAGGCTAACTCGTGGATCGCAATTGAACGCGCCAGAGGGTCAAAGTCCTCTGACTCGCTTCAACATCAATAATGTCTATGCGTACGTGCGCAAGAGACATTCGACGCCAGCCTTACCTCCCCCAACATTCGTAAGTCATTTTTCGAAACTCATTCATTATATCGAAATCTTCGTTCGAATGAACTCGAATTTTTCCAAAAGTGATATTTAGATCTCTGATGTGAAGTTTTATTCTGACCAACTCGAGGAATCTTCAAATATAAAGATTTAAAAAAACAGCCCGATCGTTTATTCTTTGTTTTTCGATTTTCACGCCTATCTGGGCAAACTTCGATACTTCGTGACAGTACTCGTATGAGAAAGAATTTGCATAATGCTCGAAGACCTTTGAACGAATAGTAGAAGACAAACTAGCGAGTAAAACGACAGATTAGATATACCTCTATTAGCCAGCTGATAATTTCTGTTGCATACGAATTTTAGTGAAAGAATACGGTGAATTTTCAAATTTCGCGAGAAACGTACATTCCATTCTTTATCTTTTATTTAAAGCAAATTAAGTTTTTTGGTTTATAACTATTGAATTTTTTAGCGAAACATTGTCAATTAATTCATGTATTATAGTTACTGCGAAGAGAAAAAGTTCGTCAAATGTTCAAGAATTTTGGCTGATTGTTTAATTAGTAAATAAACTGAAATTAATTTAAGTATATTTATTAATTGAATAATCTAATTACTATTAATATGTTTTACTAATTAAATAAACTTTCTATTTAAATTAGTACATAATCATAGATTTCTTTCGCCAATTTTGATCGTAGATGTCTAATAAAGATACGTAACAAAAAATAAAAAATTCGTAATAATGAGTGAATAATGAATCGAAGATTTTACTGATGAAACGACTGAGATTTCACAATCAACCAGATTTGATTGCATTAACCGCTATTTTAAAATTGCATCCTGGCGTCGCTAATGAAAAAAGATGATCTACTTTACTTTATTAAGGGTAGACATTTTTAACAAAAATTCGCAAAAATAAATATTTTTAAAGAAAAAATAAACAATAACTGATAACACACATATTTGAATACACGACATTTTTCAATAATCGACATTTTGTTTCCTCTCATGTATGAATGTTAAGAAAAATTCAATAAAAGCGAATAACTATCTTTAATAACAATATCTTATACGAAAGTATAGCACCAAGGACTTAACCCTATCTTGGCCATCAAAATAAGCGCCGCACGGAATATATACGAATCTTTATTCGATTGCGAATCACGTAATTTGCGGTATTGAACGAACCGTCATTGAACCAATCGAATAAATGCGAGAACTGATCAGAAAATAAAATTCACTTCCTATTTGCCCCTCCCTTTCGATCTATCTGTTTGCCAACACCACCATTCTACCTTCTCATCGCTTCTCTTAAAATTCTCAAAAATAGAATCAGGAAAACAGTTCTTCCAAGGAATTGGCGTTCGTAACGGCAGATGTGACGAAAAAGCGTTTTTAGCACGCTGGCGGAGTTCATATTCCCCGTACGGAGGCGATTCCGTGAAACGCTCGGGAGTAGGAAGAATGAAACAGAACAAAACAGTAAACAAAGAAAAAATTTGGATGGTGAAAGGATGTGGGTCGACGCTAAACCAGTCATACGGTTGTCAAGGTGTTCGCTCAACGCTCGAGGAAACAAAAAGAAATAAAGAATAACAAAACGTTCCCCACGATCTTGACTTTCGACGGGAAAGAGAAAGACCCTCAACCTGACCGCGTGTACCGCTAACTGTGTACACACTGAGAGTTGGACGTTCACGTACACAAGCGTAATCGTGAGTCCTCGAAATAAAGCAAAAACAGTCCTCGAAATGACTCATCGACGAGCACGAGATATCTCGCAAATATAAACGGTGTTAAAAAAAAGATAAAATTGTTTGTAGGTTATGAAGAGCGTTGCTACGATGGTAGCTGTCTTCATTTATATCTGTAATTATTCTTTATTAACAATATAATGTCGTTGATTAACGATTTGATCATGAAAGAAGATTAATTTAAGTTGATAATAATTTATCATTGTTACGTACCGTCGATTGGGATACGATTTTCGGAACATATATTTATCATTTTCAAATGGAGTTTGGACTGAACATAAAACGAAAGGACTGAACATAAAAATGTAACGATCGGTTTGTCAATTTGTCTAATATTACACCGGAATTGCTTTAACTGATCCCCGATACCCCGACAAATGATGATAGACGCGTAACGTGTACTAACCTCTTCGGAGTCTTTGTATATGGCAAAAAATCCTTGGGATCCTTCGGCGGGTTCTGACAATCCGAAATATTGAATGTCCGCTACTACACGCGATTAATTTTTTGTCCGTTAATTTTGGATGAGTGAAAATGCCGAATAAACGAGATTTGCAAAAAGCAAGCGAATGTACGTGACACAAAGAGCGATCATCGACTCTCCCGATCGTTCTTCATTTGCGACGCGAACAAAGTATACGAGACTCATCACTTATCAGATACGCGGGGTCGCGATAAACTCGAATAACTGGTGCGATCATGATGAGAATACGGGAGTAAAAAGGAATGAAAGTAAATCGAAAACAACGGGAAAACGATTGTCCGAAACCTCGAGCACACGTGCTCTCTTCCACTCGAGGAATACGATGTACTCTCGTATCACATTATCACACAGTGTTACCAAAACAAGAACGACGGTGAAGCTGTTCTGAGGCTCACAGACATGTTCGGTCGGTAACCAAAACGGAGGACAAGCGCGCTTCGCACGGATCAATTACGAAGCTCACGATCGATCAAGAAGATTGCGATTGGTTAAAACGATTATTACTGTCACCCGTTCGGTCGGTAAGAATCACACGGTCTAATTCTGTCCCAACGTACCATGTTTTGGACAAAAGAACGTAAAACTGTCACCTTATGTTTAACCTCAAAAATTATTATACTTTTTTCCTAAAAATCAGCCATTCAGAAATGCGTGGGTATCTTGACCGTTCGATCGATGTGACATTTGGCCGTAAGCAACAATATTTCACATTATTTTTGAAGTGACTAGTTGGTAATTTATCTTGTGAGAAAAATAGTTGGACGCTATCGATAAAATAGCGATTTGACTTCGCCTCTGCAATTTTTTAATAATTTGGGGGTCGTTTGTGTGTGACTGCAGATCTTACTACAGAACATCCATGTTTATATTTAAATAGTTGCAGGAGCTACAGTTTTGCCCCGATGGAGTTCTTCCTGCAAAATTCATAATCGGTAGATGATATTGCATTTACAATGTGTTCGAGCCCCGGTTGCATTAATCGTTTACAATTAATCCTCATCGCGAACGTAGTCGGACAAAAAATACATTTTTCGTTCACGAACACAGTGCACGTTTCACTTATGTTTCAGTGGCGCAAATGTTTTCCTAGAATATTTAATACCAAGGTCTTAGAAGCAGCGGCTTTTTACTGGCTGGTTGAAGCTCACGGCTAAGCGAACACCGCTCCCAGTATCAGCAATACACAAGGTTGTTTACCTCGAAGTTGCGGCATCCACCAGTATCAGTGAAGACCAGCAAACAAACAACCTCAAAAGCATACCACGGAAACCGAATTTATAGGCGATAAATTTTAACGAGCTCCGCTCCAGTCTTTTATTTTTCTTACAATCGTTTATTGATTTGTGCTTTAGTACAAACGTGATTTTACTTCGCTAAAACACGAGACGAAATACAATGGTTTTTTTTTGTTCTCCAATGTCACGGGATTTGTCCGCGTTCATTATTCTCATTTGAATCTTTGTATGTCGACACGTCAGTTTAATTCTTTGTTCATTTGAATTTAATCGTAAATTTTCGAGGCTTCAATATTTATTTTTCTCTCATTCTTATATTATTGAAACTTGTTACGGTTATACCATGCACTCTCACGCACACTTGATCCTTTTCGTATTTTTTCGGTGTCCCGACGAACAATTATCATCTTTCATTAAAAAATTATCTTGAAAAAGTGTCATTTACGTTCTACGTGTATTATCCCTTAATCAATGATAATAATGTATCGTTACGTAACGTACGTTAAACCTACCAAGCCAGAATGCATGCAGTTCACATTCTCCGAGATGAGAAATTAGCTCCACCTATGTTGTGTCTTTTCGCAAATATTTTTTGTTTTTGTTACCGCATTGTCTTATCTTTTTCCGAGGCATTTCCGGCCAATGTCCCTCCGAGATACACGTCCCGAATCCAATTGTCGAAGACGCGAAAACTCAGAAAGTTTTGCGGGTTTTCTGCGTCCGCGGCGCTCCAAACGAATGTGCATTTTTCACGATTGTACGTTCGGGCGAACAAAAAGATGTTTTCCTCATTTAATCGTATAAAACGTATTCGCGCGTAGAACTACGTTGTTATCCAAGTAGAAGGAGAGAAAAGGAGATAGACGTAACTAGATATCTTCAGGTCTGGAAGAATTCTTTGGTATCTTGGGGATAGAATTTTTCGTCGATTGATCGTCCTAAAAGAAATCCAATTTTTCACCATGTATGTCCATCCGTGTAAAAAATATTTGAAAGTTTATCAGCGGAAGAACGGAAAAATTGTTCAACAATTGACGCACATTCGGTGAGCGGTTATTTAATAAATGTTTATGCTTCTCTTTCTCGGATGCGCTGGTTGAAGCGGTTTTGAGGTTAGCTTGCGCACAAATATTTTAATCGTCGATGACAATTGTGTGTACGCGTGCATGAAGAGCGTTGCGATACTTCAATTTACAGAAACGAATGTTGGCGGAGTTATCCGATCATATTCTACAAGACAAAAACAAAAAATCCTATTTATGTACCGAAAAACATTACGTACGAACGAACGTTTCTCCAGTAAATCGCTCCACGAACATGGAGGCTTTCGGGACTTCGAAAACTCGACAACTCAAATCAGTTTAATGGCTTCGAATATATTTCGTATTCGCACTCCTTCCAAAACTGCTAAAAAATTTGTATTTTCATACACGATGCGCGTAAAATGTCAAAGCACCGTTGCAGTTGTTCGAGAATGAAGATCGATACGAAATCAGCCTCGATACAACTGACATTATAAAAATGTACAATTCGACGAATCGTATACGAGCTTTTTTTTATTAATCACAAAGTTCCTACCTTTTCAAACGAGTAAAAACACAAAAATTATATTTAAAAAAATGTCCATCTAGGAAAATAACGGATAATCAATAAAATTTATACAAATTCATAAAAATATTCTGGTCAATAATAATATGAACAATAATAATAATGATGATATAATGGTCAATATGAAAAAAATGTAAAAATATCGACATGAATTCTTTTCTCATCATTGAATTGCGTCGTAATATTTATGACAAGATACGTGTCAATAGACACTACCATTTAACTCGAGGAATACAGGACAAGGCATCGAAAAATTGCTGTACAAGTAAATATCAATTATGGCAAACTATTACGTAATCATAATAATAATTACTATTATAGTAATAATCATCGATTATAATAATAATAATAATCATTATTATCTTTCACATCGACGAGCCATCGTTCTTTATAGAAGCAATAACAATATTTTTTGTTACTTCATTCACGGTCGATTATTCACGGATTAATTTTCATTCATTGAAGTTTTTCGATGTCTTCTCCATATACGAGTTAATTTCGGTTTGTTTGGGCTATAATTTAAAAATCTGTCGCTAGAGGTCGCGAATATCGATGACAGCTACGGATTCTCTCGAAATGATTCGGGAGACAAAATTATACACTTTTGTTCTTCCTTTTAGCAAGCATCATCAATTCATCGGGCGATGAGACGTCAAGTATCGGTACGCTATTTTCGTAATCAAAATGAATCTACGGAGGAAAGAGGACAATGAATAATTCACGAAATTATTACGATACATGGCCCGAAGATATCTTTCATTTACGACACAGAAGGCTCGCGAATATTTATAAATCCACTGGGTCCGGAAAAGCCCAATGTACACGACGTGTGTAGGTTATGTTGCTCGGTGAACTGTCGAAACGTCACTTCAAATATGTCTTTCAGATCCTAAATATATGTTTATAAGTAGCTAATCGTGTTTACCGGATCTTCATAGGCCTCGATGCGAACAACTGGTACGCACGTTTGTCTTGATCAAAACTGACATACACGTTTCCTATCGGTCGATCAATTTTCAATTCTTTATTTTCTTCGATCCTCGTATTTATACGCTTCGATTCTGAACTTTCTTCAGAACTGTGAATTAGAGTTCCAAACGGAAGTTCGTGCTTACGACTACAAATTCGGTCCTTGGACTCGATTGGCAGCGATCCACCGTCCAAAGACGTTTAGTTTTCTCAGATTGAAATTTTAGCCTTTTAGGGAATGGGAATGTTGGAACGAGTAAAATAGAGAATGAAAAAATGACACGGTATTTACGCTCGGCTTGCGAGATGACCAATGACATGACAGCGGAGTGTCGATAATTGACCAAATTTTTATTCTGTGATAAAACGTTTTTGAATATTTTGTCATGAAAAAGTTTTGCTGTGCTGGCTGTCAGTCTTGGCGTTATCCAATGTTCTTCATTGTCACGGAATGCAAATGCAAAACGGAAATCCAAATCCTTGCTCGATTTAACACCCTTCACTAGGCATGTTGGCTTTTACAGTCTCTGGAAGTGGCGAAGGGCTGTGGCAAACTTGTTTGTTTAATACATTTTGTCGTCAAATATATTTCAGAATTTTCCCTGAAAATGAGGATTTTGTATTACTCATAGAAAGGTGATAGCTAATTTTGGAATGTGGAAAGAGCACATGCAAAGAGAAGGATTAATTGAACAGCTATATTTTTGGATTTAAAAATTGTGGCCGCCGGATCATTTTTGAATTTACAAATTTCTAGCTGTATTTTTTCTAGATAAAAAATATTTTGGTTTCTGGCGCTGTTTGTCCTATCGAATCATGGAGAGAGTATTGTTAAAAGTGTAACGTTAGTTTTGGGAAAGCCACGAGAGACAAAGTTTCATCTACGGTGAAACAGAGTTGTTTGGATCGGTGGTGAGTAACGATTCGAAGAGCCTGACTCGGAAGCGCCATCTTTTTCAAAACGAATGTAGAATTGACGCAAAAAGAAGTCCGCTGATCCGTCATTCATCAGGGTCTTTACGTACGTCAGTTTTGATCGACTGACATCCGCAGATGTGTATATATGCAGATGCGTGTACATACATTTTGTATAGATCATGGTGTGTTGAAAACAATTCAATCCTACCCCTTTGCCCAACAGCATTGTTTGTGCAAATTCATGATAATTTGGAGTTCTCCAAGTCTAAGGGGCAGCACCCGATTATTTTGTTTTCCCTTTCATTTTTAACAAAAAACAGCTATTCGAAAGCGCAATTTTTTTACAAGATTCGTGCGTTTTTGAAGCAGCCGTACTTGGCGTTAAAATGGGGTTGGGAGTTTCGAAAAGCCTCTCAGAATCTGTAGGTCAGTTCTGAGTATTTCCCAAATTCAACAAATGTTCTCCGATTGTGAAGTTATTTAAGTTTCAACTCAAGGAGCGTAATTCCGAAAGTTTGACAAATGAGAAATAATAATGATTGAGCTTTGCCCCTTCGACGATAGAGCTCAAATTTACAATGACTATTTTTACAACTAATAATATTGTTTAAAGTGGTAAGAGTTGAAACAATTTCCAATTGACCCTAATATCGCGTTCTCTTCCGTACAGACACTCACAACTAAATTATACACCCGCGATTGCTTAACCTAACGCTTTTATTCTCGTTTTTTTGTCACATCCGCTCTCACAATGTACAATGTCACACATGTTGCAAAAGGTTTGTTGATTTATGTTGTTGTTGTTTTGTTTTTTCGTTGAACTGTTTGAGACATTATTTTTTAACGTGTATATATATAAATATATACATATATATTACAGTTCAACTCTATTTTTACGTGTTTAACCCCGTAAAAACGGTAGTTCCGACTGAAAGTCTTTGTTGCAATTCGTTTTTCCTAGCTAAGACAAGTTTGTTCGAGGTCGTTCGAACTTGTTCGCGTTTCTCTCAATTACGAAAAAATTCAACAAAAACGAAAATATGTATCAATTTCTACATATAGTAGGGAAAAGTAGTTGTCACAAAGGCGTTCAGTGAGAGCTCGTTGTTTCCCAGAAAAAACCCGTTGAAACTAAAGACAGGTTTGAATAGTAAGACATATATATATCACTCCACTGCTTAATACGAAAAAGCAAACACCCAGGCAGCCAGTGATTGGTCAAGTGTGAGCCCTTCAATACGATGAACCTCGAAACATCACGATCTTGATTATTCCTCTTATCTTCTTTCTTCCTTCCGCTTTGTCGTCGTTTATTTTCTCTTCTCTTAATCATAAAGTATCATTGAATTCGAGTGTACGGTATAGTCCTTATCCGTCTTTTTCTTCACTTTAATAATAAAATGGAATTACGATATGAGTTTTGAGATTCAATTGCAGGGGGGCGGGAGGGCAGGGTTACGAATCGTAACATCGCGATTGGACTAATGACGGGTAGATGATGTTACGCAGTCTAGGCAGCTGTTTTTCTGCACTCACTCGTTAACTCTCTACGCAATTTTTTCGTTTTGTAATCTCTTATGCCCTCGAATGGTTACGTTTACCTTAGCGCGCAAAAAAGTAACAATTTATTTTCGCTTCCGGATTCGCGCAATAATTTTGCATTGTTCTTCAGCGGAGAACTGGTTACGAAGTTCTTGGTTCTTTCTTCATTCGTCGTCGTCTTTGTCGAGTCCCGACGCGACAAAATCGTATTCATTGTACGAACAAATCGGCCCCCTATTGCGAACATTTCGATCACTCGCGTGAGACCGCTTCGTGGAGGGAAATAAGTGTCAAAGGTGCCTAGAGCACCTGGCGAGTTTGTTTGTCGATTATCTACGATTATACGTTTTACTTTTCCTTCGTGTGTTTACGCAACCGTGTATCCCCTCTCGTTATTGTTAACATACGAACGTCTTCAATGTGATGCCTAAAAAAAAAAAAATCTGACGATAACGCACTTCACCGTGGTTGCGTTAAAACATGATTGAAGTTATCCCTAGGCTGGTAGTTAAATCAACGTTAGTCCTAAGTTTATGCAAAATTGCCTAGATTTTCTTTCTTCTCGTTTTCTCTTATATACCTTTCGCTCACCCTTTGTTCTTTTCCGCTCAATTCTATCACTGTAAGTTAAATGCTCTAATACATTACATCCTTGCCGCAACGTTCTCGATCTCGGGCCAGGATATTACGATCCCGTTTAACGAAACACTCATGAAACTTTCAATACGCCCGGCCTGTGTTACTTCGTTCTCAGTCTTTGTTCCTTCCTCTTTCTTTTATCGTCGTGACCCTTTTGTTATTCCTTCAACCTGCACTCTACGCCAGTTTTTCAAGGCCGTTATGGACTATCGACTCTTTCCGTCCCTCTCTCATTCGCAAAGTCGAGTTTAGGACGTTCCCTGCCGATCGCGCTTTTTTTTGGCGATCTCTTTCTCTCCCTTTTTCCCTCCTTCTCTCCCTCTCTCTCTCTCTCTCTCTCTCATTCAAACCATCGAAATTATTGTCTGAGTCTTGTTCGTTGGCCCGGTTAACGGAGGGATCTTAGCTTCAATCTGAGAACGAAATACGCGACTATTCTCACAACAATAACGAAACCTAAGAGGGCGACCGCGTCGATCCAATAGACCGCGTTCTCCATCGACATCTGCTCGAGGATCTTCATCGGTGGCTTGTAGTGGCAGTAGTCCTTTCGACAATTCAACTTTGGCCGGTTGTAACCGTAAACCGTTATCATAGCACCTTCGAATGCGTAACGTATGTAACTCACGTACGAAAGGAACTTTAGGTATATCGGCATCGCGTCGAAATTAACGAAAAAACCACCAAACAGTACTACCGGCACGGAGGACACTGGACCGATGAAGACACCACTCTGAAACGGATGAAAATCATAATTCTCATTGATTCGTGGAGCAAAACTAAACCAAAAGTTATCGATATGTGTAGCCAGCTTTTTTTCGTTTTTTTTCAATATTATTACTTTTTCAAAAAATCATTTTTATTCCGCCAATGCGTTTTTCAAATATCTACGATTATTGCGAACCGTATATGAAATATTCAACAAACTGGACGATCCAACGTTTTGTCTTTGCAGAAACGAGCAGAAAACGAATATCGACAAGAAGAGATGTGAAACGGGGTGTACCTCAACATTCATTGCCGCACCGATGAGCAAACCGATCGACTGTGCCACCAGTGACATCAGTATGCAAATGTTCAGATACATGAGAAATCTCTCGGTTTCCAACGGCTGTGAAGTCATGAAGTACACAATCATCACGTAAGCGGTCGAGTAGAGTATCTGCAAGGTAAACATAATCTTCGTTAAAAACGAAAACGTTCAACAAAATCGGTCCTTCTAAAATAACACCAATAATAATAACAATTATTATTATTATTATTATAAAACAATAGGAACAATAATAAAATGGATAAAAAAAACCACCTACTTGGAATGGCAAATCAGCTAGTGTTCTGGCGAAATAAAAGGCCTTCAGAGAGTACCAATAATTCAAATGTTCTCTCACAAATACCGCCATGTCCATGGGAACTGAAAAAAAATGTTACCATTAACAAAAACTCGATTTTTCTTTTTCACTTGCCTCAGTTTGTATTTAACTCACAAGTGAGAATGGTGGGCATCATTGCGGTGAAGTTGAGAAACATTACGGTGAAAAAGACGCATCCGGCATTGCTGAATACTTCCGCGGCGTTGTTACCGATGTCGTAATAAATCGCGCCAGTGAGGAAACCAACGATTATGTGAGAAACCAGCCTTAGCCTTGTCAAAGTCTGGAGAAAAGAAAACGTGAAGGTTTCTTCAGAATTCTCGTCTTTTTTTACGATAACTTGCATCCATTGGATATATAACGAACATTCTCTATTTCTCATTTTCGTAATTAATATCGAAACAACTTTTCCCATGTTTGCTATAAATCGTAAACTAAGGAAAATAAAAAAAAAATTCGCGTGACAAATTCGACGAAAAGATAATCCAGAAATTGAAAAAATAAATGTATTTTCATTGCTTACAAATGATGGGAATTTCAAGCTCACAAATTTGCTCACCATATCTCTAATTTGCGATAAGAAAGTTCTTTTGAGTAAAATCCAAAATTGAATCCATCCGTTGGTTGGGAATCCAACTTTCTGCTCGATGCTCTCGGAACTGTTGAGTAACGAGGTCGTACAAGATACGGGCATATTAAGCACGGTATTTCCGGGTCCTTTCGGAACCCCGTTCGGCACCATGACCGCGGTTGTTTCGGGCTTGGTTTGATCGTTCGATGTCGGCGAACGTTTCGCTATGTCGTTCGCTATCGCCTGCGCCATTGTGATCGCTTGATAATGCTGATAGTTGTTGCACTTCCCGTTGTTCACCGCGATTACGAGCTTCTCCACGCACTCGCCATGCTCACCGCTCGCCACTTCCATTACTGTTAACAAAATGCAAAAAAGATCCACGATAATAGAATAAATGTTAGGAAAAATTGGGATTTAACACGATCGAATTCCCATAAGCGATCGTATTAAATCCACTTCCTTATAACTACTAAATTATTAAATGAAAGCTTCTAGAATAATCAATGTATCATTATACTATCAAGAACTATCGTTCCTCGAATTTTTAAGAATTCCAGCGACCTTTCAATATAAATCCAGAATTATCAATTACCGTAATCCGCAGGGTTGTGGTAACTCGGACATTCCAAGCCCATGGAGGACAAGAATGGTACGAGGCCTCCGACGTTTCCGTGATAAATGCACTGACCCTCAGCCAACAGATAAAGATTGTCGAACATCTCGAAGAGCCGGGCACTCGGTTGATGTATCGTGCATATTATGGTTCTTCCTGGAATTTAAAAGCATCCTTCAAAGTTTACTTCCCATTGAGATATCGTGCGAAAATTTCAAACGTGAGATTAAAACTTCGATCGATGAAATATTCGGCTAATGGAAAGGTTGTCTCTGTGAGAATAATTTGATGGGGACGCCATTCGTAAAATCAAAACGAAGGAAAGTACCAAAAATATTAGTTTGAATAAAAGAAAGTAAATATTCATGAGAAAAGTGGGTTTGAAAATTCGTAAAGTTATGTAGATTTTCTACGTGTTGTTAAGGGTAAATTACACCTTTTGAGTTTCAGCAAGGAATCCAACGAAACGAACGTTTCTCTGATACTGACCTCCCCGGCTGAGTGACTTGAGTAAGCTGAGGCATTGGAAGCACGAAGAGCTATCGAGGCCGGAAGTCGGCTCATCGAAGAACATAACCGGTGGATTATTGACGAGCTCGAGTGCAATAGACAATCTCTTTCGTTGTCCACCGCTGAGACTCTCGGTCTGCGTGTTACCCGCGTCGCTCAGTCCAAGTGTTTCAATTATTTCCTCGACTACGACCTTTTTCGCCTCGGCGCTTATGTCCTTGCCGAGTTTCAGATTCGCCGAAACCGTCATTGCCTCCTTCACGGTTAGATGGGGCAATAAACGATCGTCTTGCATGATGTAACACGACATCTTCCGGAACAATCGGAGATTACGGTCTTTCCCGTTTATCAGTACTGAACCGTTCAAGTTTGACGTTCTGAAAGATAAATCGAAAGAATTATTTATTTGATGAAACGCAAAGTATAAAAATATATATTTTTGTTTTTAAATAACTTTTTTTACTTTAAAATTTATTTGATAAAATATTTTTTATAAAATACAATTTTCATTATTTCGATAAAATAATATTTATTTTCAATAAACATTTATTATTACAATAATATTTTTACTGAAAAATTAATTTTATTCATGATGAAACTTTTATTTGAAATACCCGCATCGAATAGCATGCGATAATATTTATCGCTGTTTTTTAACACTCACTTGTATCCAGCTAGAACGTTCATCAGCGTACTTTTTCCGGCTCCCGATGGACCCATTATGGCGGTTAGCTCGCCTGACCTGAATCTTCCATTCACGCATTTCAATATCGTCTTGTATCCTGAAATTATCGATCCTTCATACATAAATCAGTATAATCCTTACAAGGCTTGGTCTTGCCTGTCGCAATGTTATGTGATCTTTTTTCCATAAAACATTTATGAAGTTGTCATTCCACGTCTATGAATTCTACAGGAGTTCGACGTCCGATGCTTTCATTGAAAACTCAACTTGTGATGATAAAACGTATTTCGAAAATTCGTGAGGTTACGTCGATCGTCTACGTAAAAAATAATTGTGCATTAACGATGCTAAGTCAGAAACATTCGCAGCTGTATCATTTTCCCCATGTACGATATTCATAATGAATTATTTATTATTTATTATTTCTGATCGATTATTGTAAGAGGTTTGTTAAAAAAATCAGTTGACAATTATTTTTCTGAAAAAATATTAATTTCGTGCCAAAGATTATTCCAATTCTTGAAGCACTTTTGACACGCGCTTTTTAGTATGGACTCGAGTTTTCTCAGCGACGCGGTTTTCATCTCCTCAATCATGGCAAATCTTCGTTCTTTCATGGCTCTTCTCAGTTTTCAGTTTTGGGAACAAAAATGGCTGATATAACGTCAACATATTTCGGGCACACGTGTACCCACGTAACAAAACAAAGAAATCGAAAATCTAATGAACGCAGCTTGGGTAATTTGAAAGGTCACTTTATTTTTTGAACAAACCTCGTGTCTCTATTATTGTTGCAGATGGAAGATATAAAAGGACGAGACGAGAGTGGAATTACAGGAATGGGGTTCGGAGGGTTCGCATGGAAGGCAACGTATGCACAGCCTGGAGAGTGCAAGTGCACCCCAGGGTGACTCGCATCCGCGGTCTGCTTTCTCTCTCTCTCTCTCTCTCTCTTTCGTTCTCTTTCGGTGAAACACCCCCGCACGCTCTCAGGCCGTATCGTGTCACGTCCGTTCGCGTACGACTCTCCGTTTCGCGGACATAACTATCGATTTTTTTGCACCGACAGGGGTCATTCACACTTGTAGCTCCATCTTGCGTCGTCTTGGGCAGAACTCGCGCGACCTCTGATATCACGAGCACCTCCCGTTCTACCGGAGAACGACGCGTCGATGAATCCCGATCGTCTAACCATTTTTTTCCTTCGATTTTCTTATTTTTTATGCAAAACAATCAACGCTTGTAAAACACTGTGTTGCACTTTTTCTTGAGAAACGACAACAACGTTATTCTTTTGACAATTTACAAAGTTTTCAAAAAGTTATTCAAAAAACATTCATCGAGTTTGCTTCTTTGAAACAATTTGTGTCTTTAATATTAATGGATTATAAAGTTTAAAACGAAGTAATACAAATTTGTTAAGGGATATGACTTTTTAAAATGTTTACTTGAAAAATTAAATTATTTTTTATATTTTCTATATCCGTTTTTTGTGCACACTTTTTTGGGCACAAAAAACGGCTGAGAGGGATTTAGAAACATGTATTTATTGATTTTACAAACACAATTGGTCAGAATTTTTAAGACAAGAATTTTGAGAAT